>JADFUC010001723.1:0-162799 GCA_019722365.1 Lithospermum erythrorhizon | reverse complement strand
AGTTACGTATTGCTATGTCCACGCTTTTTGCACCCTTTTTGTACTGTGCTCCCTTTTATTTCGCTTGATGTTTTCTCTTTAGTTCTGTTTATTGTTTGTTTGGTATTTACTCGTCCATGTTAGCCAGGGCTTACCTCCAGACCTTCTAGTCAGGGGAGGATGTCAATCGCTTATGGCTAGGGTCAACCTTAAAGACTTTTATATCCCCTGCTTATTCCAGACACGATCCTCCCCTATGCCTCTACGCACGGGACGCTGACCTCCCCGCGATTGGGTCGGATTGTATACGGCACATCTCCCCTGTACTCCATAACTTCCTCCTTGTCCAACACAATGGAATACGGTTCTCTGATTAGTCGGGCAGTAGGATTTACTCAAACAATAAATTAGATTTACAACAATATGCTTGTTATTGGCCTACTCTTGGTAGTAGGGTATAATTGATACTCTACCCCCATAAAACTTTTTGAACACTCAAGACAATTCTAAATAAATCAAGTTGTTTTTTCTCAGGTGGCATTAGCTCCATGACTGGCACCGGGCGCCTTCAAGGCTTTCCATACGTGATAGGTCCCATAATCTCCGGACAGTATGGGCCATACCAAGGGGTCGCCAGCTTTCCGGGCTTCCCATGAGCGGATGCTTGTCGTGCTTTGAGGATCAGATCTCCCACAAAAAATTCTCTGGCCCGGAACCTTACAAGTTAGAGCGAAGGATACCTTGCCCTTGTATCGGGCCATCTTGTCAACTCCTGCAATCCTTTTTCTCCAAATATGTCCAAGCGGCTTCACAACCCCTGCTCATTAGCTAACTGCCCCTGGGCAAGTTTCCACCAGCAATAGGGTATCGACCCAACACTCAAACTCAAGCGGGGTCTCCCCCGTGATGCAATACGGCGTCGGCCGGAGTTAATTCATAGTACCATTGGGGCTCCTGGTCCCAATGTACCTCTTACCCTCCCGGAGCCTCTTCGACACACCCCTTGAAAATTACCCGGTTCATCACTTCCACTCGCCTATCGAATCTCGAGTGTGGTATGACATGCTGGTTTTCCCGTGTTCTATATCCAGCTCCAAACACAGATCTTCAAGCTAATCCTTCCGCCGTGATTATGTCCCATTGTCGGTGACCAAAGACGATACCTCGAACCAGTGAAGATCTCCTCAAGAACCGATACACTGCCTCCGATCCTACCGCCAGCGGTTTCGATAGAAAGGAACTGACAAAGCATTCTAAATCCATCTCTGCGGAGGCTAATGCAGTGGGATGCCGTGAAGTGCTCTAACATGAGCTCCACCTCCATACATGGTCATGGGCATCCTTGGAAGGCGTATGGCAGAATATTCACCATCTAGGATCTTCTACGCCGTGATTTTCCATTGATGACTCACACACATGCCCCATGCATCTCCCACCGCCACGCCCTTCCTCCTGTGACATAGTTCTTAGTAGGCCCCGAAGGACCTCCGATAAAGGCTCCCATCCAAAGCAGGTAAACCCCGAAGTTGTGCCTCCGGATCTTGTTAGCCAACGGGGGATTTACGGGAAGGATTCCGGTGCTTAGGAAATCCATGATAGCCTCGGTACCACGGTCCGGAAGTGCTCCTCTGCCACCCATTCTACCGGGCGGAACTGAGCCGGCCCCATATTCTACTATGGCCGCTGAGATAGAGATTTGCCTCCTGATTCCTCTCCCTGAACGTGTCTTACGCGACAGATCGGAAAACTCTGGCCAAATTTCTAACTCTCCACAAATATCCTACCAGTATCTCCTTCGTTTCGTCAATTTTGAAATCGCCCTTCATATGGCTCACCAGCAACTAAGAATCCGACCTTATATGGATGTGCTCTTCCCCCAAAGCATTTAAGCAACAGAAAATTCAGCTGGTAAGTGCTTCATACTCAAATTCTCATTATTCGTGGCGCGGCGGCGAAGCTCTCGGTACTCGATCTTATAACCGCCGGGGACCAAAAGATTCCCGCCTCCTCGGGCACCCGGTTGCTCACACCATCTACGTATAACAAATTCGCACTTTTGCTCACAGCCTCTACCGTGGATCAACTCGTATGCCCGCTCCGGCCCATCGCTACATTCATTCACGAAGTCTGCTAGGCCTCGAGCCTATACTGCCCTGCGTTTTGTACCGAGATCAAATTCCCTTAGCTCTATAGCCCATTTAACTATCCGTCTGGACCTGCTAGGGTTCTCCAATATTTCTTGCAGAGGTTGATCCGTAGCTACCTCCACTGGATGCGGCCTCAAAGTAGTGGCTCAACATCCGGGCAAAGAACAATCAGGCATACACCACTTTCTCCTCACGGGCTGATACTCCTCGCCTAAGCCCCCCTCATGACCGACCGACATAAGTACACCGCCTCCTCGGACCTTTTCTTTCTCCCGGATGAGGACGCTTAGTAAAGTCAGCTGACTAAATTGCCGATCAGCTGTTTGATGTCCCCCGCGATCGCCATGCTGGCCGAGGAGAGATACAGAGTACGCCCCCTCAACTCTGGAGACTTCTCATTCCTCCGGAGTCCACTCAAACTCTCTCCCCTTATTAGTGGCCTCCTTGGAAGAAGTGGCAAACTCTATCCCTCACAAGGATACTTAACCGAAAGCGGTAGGCGATCCTTCCCGCCAAGTCATTGCGGCCTCCCTTCTAGGTTCAATGGACTCTACATCTCCCCGTGACCGCCGTTATCTTATCGTTAGGGCTATATACCCCACCGGGCCGATCATATAGCTAAGAACTTACCGTAGGTTACTTCAAAGACACACTTATCCGGCCGAGTCACAAGATAAGTCATTAACGCCTCCCTCGGAGAATCGGGCCTCTACGATCCGTCAGCTTCTCCCGCCTGATGAGCATGTCATCAACATAGATCTCCATGGCTCCCTCGCCAATCTGGGGCTTGAGAACACCTTGCTGACCATCCTTGCACGTGGCTCCCGTGTTCTGCCGGGGGCCAGCGACCTTCCGTGCTAGCATTTCATACTCGGGGCCAAGTAATCGGCCTCCACATCCTCCCTCCGCCTATGAATATCCGGTGATACCTCGGAAAGCATCTTGTGAAATCCACCACCTTGTACCTAGCGCCTTGAGTCAACCAACTTATCAACAACAGCCAAAAGTAAAAGCAATCCTTCGGGCGTATAATTATTATAGTACACATACAAAAATATATAAGTTAATTAATTTTAATCATATATTTTGGTATGGATATTTAATTGTTAATGCATGATTATATTTCTTTTCCTTTTATTAAATATTAATTAAATCCATGCTATGTGATTTAATTTCTAAATATCTATATATATATATATATATATATATATATCGAGTGACTCAGTTTTTGTATTTTATTTAAATACGGTCCGCGAACCATTTATTCGTTTGTAAACGCATAAGTCAGAAATATCTCTATTTATTTATTTATTTTACCCACAAGTCTCTGCTATCTTAGTTAAGTTACTAAATAAATGTACTAATGCCAAGTATCAAGATGACTTTTCACCTTGAGGGACATTTGGCAAACTTGGAAGTTTTAAGTTGTGTATCACAAGCACTACATTTTATAGAATGTTGATATAGGAGCTTATGCTAGTATTACACTTTGTAAAGTTTTGTAATAGGTCTCTTTATTTTTTAGATAACATCATATATCTCTCAATGTATTATTTGCTTTATTTTTCATGATCTTACATATTACTTAAGTACGCGATGTGAGCAATACGTCAAATAAATATCAAATAATATTAATCTCACTATTAAATTTAAGCAAAGTATCAAGCTAAGTTTAAAGTTGTGCAACATATCACGGCTATCAAGTGCACACTGCGATATAGCGACGAAGCCATAGTTATAACAATGCGTGTCATGTTGAATGATATCCACTAACGCCAAGGGCTTTCAAATGCTCATTCCAAGGTAAATTTATTGGTTTAATTGGTTGTTTAATGTGTGATTTTATTAATATTGTGGCTCGGTGACACTATCCGGTAACACCCCGTTTATCGACGCTGTGAAACTGCGGCACATCCGCCACGTCCCATTAGGTTTTGGGACTAACACCACATTAGCCAGCAACGTCGGAAACAAGAGTTCCCGGATTGCCTTTGCCCCAGCAGTTTATCCACCTACTCCCAGATGGAATCTCCCTTCTCCTCCAAGAAGGTCCGCTTTTTCTTCTTGATGGGCTTATGATGTGGATCAACATATAAATTTCTAGCGAACCGACACCTCCGGGTCCACCCCTCAAATAGTTCTCTTGGCCCTATGCAAAGATATCCCGATACCTTCAAAGACTCGAATGAGCATGGCCTCTAGCATTCCCGGATCCTCTTATCGATCGATACTCCGAATCTCCTGCGCGGTTGCCCCTTCGTAGGCTTTCTCTCCTGACCACCAAGCATTACATTCCCATCCCTCGGATCCCTCTCGCCCGCCTTAGTACTTTTATCCGCTTGGTGGAGGCTCAGAAATCCTCATGGCTTTCCTAGCTTCTATATCTCTCCCTGCCCCATGCCGCATTGGGAACTTCATCTTTAGATGTATAAGGGACACTACCGCCTCAAACTATGACAACGCGGGGCCGATGATTCCATTATAGGCTCCGTCCGCCATGTCCACAATAGTGAATTCCACCATTTTCATGGCCTTTTACGGATGCTTCCCCATTGTATCCATGAGGCTTGCGACCCCCAGGGGAATTACTACATTGTGAACCCTACCAATAGAGTGGAAACCGGTCCGATTTGAAGTTCCGCTTCATCCCCAATTTGAGATATGCATCCAAAACTGATATTCACAAGCTCCCTGCGTCCAATTTGCCGATCCCACCCACTTCAAATTTCGCTTATCACCGTGGTGATAACCAATGGATCTTCAGCAAGCACCTATCCCCTCAAACTCCTTCATGAAAGCAAGAAAAGGATAGATCCGAAAACTCGATCGCTGCTCCCGCAGCTACTGCATATGTCTCTTCTCTGCCATACCGGCCTAGCGCCTTAATCTTCTCCTTTCCCCGTCCCCTAGCAAAAAATCTATTCACGCCTGAGTCTCTTTGTGGACATACACTGGCCGCCTCTAGATGAGTTTCTATCTGATCTTTGTGTGCCGAGGTCGCCGGTATCATGTCCATGATCCCATGGTAATCGGAAGCGACTCATATCCCTCCCCGCTTTGTGGGGTCTTCTATCGAGGTCGCGCGGCAACAGCCACTTATCCTCTATATCCAGGAACACATTCTCATATGAGGTTTTTAGAGGGGTCAAATATTCAATCTTCCCCACCTTTACCCCCTTCCGCTTACTTGGATCCCCTTAGAGTAACGGTATGCACTACTCCCCTTGCAAGTCGGCCTCGAATGTGCCATGTCGGGGCACCTCGGATCCCCGGGCCCAAGGCACTCGCTCTTGTGCTCGGGGCTTCGGCGCCGATTGTCCTCTACCGGTCGCTTCCCACACCCCTTCTCGAACCTTTTCTCCACCTCCTCTATCCGTATGTATTTGTAGGTCTACTCGTTGGACCTCTTCCAAATCCTCGAGAGGTCGCTTTCTCTTGAAGAGCGACTCCTTAAACTCAAGCCAATCGCAAGCCTTCTCCACAAAGGCACTACCGCAAACTGATTGGGCCTCGTGTATCAAATTAAACTCATTCAAATAGCTCCCCCGAATTGACGTGATCGCCTCGAATTCCCCATTCGATGGTCATCAAAGTGCTCATCCTTGTCCTTGGCTGACCCCTTCCCACATAAGTTCTAAGTGAACCGATTCTTTGAGCACCCCGGCGATGTAATGCACCCGCAACCGGTTGAACCATTTTAGCGTTAGCCCCGCCAAAGCACGACGAGCGTCTGTAGTGGTTCTCTCGCCATCGGAAAGACATTTCGGGGCCGAAACTCCACGACGGCTCCTCCGAGTCTATCTTTCCCTTGAATTTAAAACAAAGAGTTTCATTCCCCGCCGGAAAGACTACGTCCGAATGTCGTGTGAAAAAGGCAATTCTATTTGTTAGTCCGCTTCTTCTTGTCCGGTACTCTTGTTGAGAAGGCATCCGCCTCCCGCTACAAAGTTCCACATCGCATTAGCGGGGGTGCCGCGCCTTACAACCTCTCGTGTGTCAGTCGACTTTGCCGCTTCACCGCAAAGCTCATATTTTCCTCTGCATCGGGAGTATGAGTATAACTCTCTCCCGTCCTCCAAGACGAACACGCCTCCTCGTGGTTTCTCCCCTCCCCAACCGGGGGTCACTTCCCCGAGTTGCTACATTACACTAGTTACGACAATGCACGAAGCCTCAGGATAGCCTCGCACTCCGTGGGCATGAATTCCCACCTCGTGCACGGCCTGCATCTCAAGTGACCGCCCTGAGTGTCAGCCCAGACATCCTCCGCGTCAATTCTGATTATTCAAATTGAGTCCATCGGGCCCCTGTGAGGGCGCTACATTCTATGCTTCCGTGATATACTGTAAATAAATGGTTGTGGTGACTTTTCATGCAGCCTCCCACTATGGTCGCCAATCGCGATCTAGTCCAATTTCTCGTGATGAGCCCGATCAAGAAATCTTGCAAGTCTAACTTCGATACTTTGGTCCAAATGGGAGTTCATTAAAAATGTAAGGACTGCTTCCCGGCCGGAAGCACTGATTTACGGTTAGTAAAAGATCTAAGAAATATTTAAAAGAGACTCAGATCAAAGTGAACTTTACTTTAGACTTATTTCAAGTAGTTTACCTTTTATAGTCTATTTGGATCAAGCATTTTGGGCGGAGAGCCTTGATGACTCCTTTATTACCGACAATGATTTGTGGCCTGGCTGGGCGGGTCGAAAATACGATCTTAATTGTCACCTTAATTGGTGCCGAACCAAGCCGTTAGTCTCAACGGCTCTCCTCCTTTATCGACGGGATGCCTCAACACCCGCTCTACTTGGGCTGATTCTCGCCCACCTGTGGTTCAGTTCATTTATTCTACAGCTTTATTTCGTCTCCGATCATTTTTGAGGGGCCCAATTTATTGGACCGATCCCTTAATTCAACCTATTTATTTGCATGGATTATCAATATTTTAAAGCGACAGAGCTTCTCCATTTATAGGAGGAAAACTCACATGACCGGTCAAAAAAGGAATTATAGGATGGTAAAACGGTTGAGCAAATGAATGAGCTATTAACCACAATGATTGCAAAACGGCACAATAGCATTTAAACCTTACGTTTGAAAACCACTATCTGTTACTAGAATTTCAATTAATTCAAAGTAAAGACAAGAAAAGACTTAGTGGCTTTTGAGCCATTATTCCAACATATGTTGTGGATAATATTATTTAAATTTCGTTCAGATCCCAAAAGGCAATGACAAAACTTTATGGAAATTGTCAGCGAATAGATGTTTCACGATTTAAACTCTATGGAATAAGGTTAGGATTGATCCACTAGATGACCCATGTTTCCCTTATGTCTTGAGTAAGGTCATTCCCACTTCTATTTCGGCTCACATGTGGCGTATTATTCATGTATAGCTCCCTTTAGATGAAATTCTTAAAAGAACAGGTATCTCCAATGTCTCCATGAGTTCTTGTTGTGATGTAAAGGGCAGCTTATCTAACTTTATCTTAGTTCGCTCTTGAGAATATCTGCGGCTTAAAGAGATGGGAAAAAAATAAAATTTCCGAGAATTTGGAGTCGAATTTGGGCCTCGGTCGGGTCTTCACTTGGCCCAGCTGGCTTGAACTTTATATGGGTCGGTTTGAGCGGGATAAGTGAAAAAATTAAAAAAAATATATAAAATAATAAAATAAAATAGGTAAGACTCCGTACCGTCTCCCAATGCCGACTCATTTCGATGCCATTTTGTAAATAATTATAAATAAAAAGTTGACGTCTACATCAAAATGCCAGATTCATAAAATACTAAAATCGATCCAAACCCCTCCCCGTTTCTTTCGAGATCTGTACAGCGAGTTCCCGCCACGTTTGGTCACCGGTTGCCCCGCCGTGAAAAGCGCCCGAGCCGCTGGCATGAGTCGGTCACAGATAGCCCCCCTCATATAGTAGTTAGCCCCCTCCCCGCGCGCTCATAAATCGCCCCCATACAACAGTTCGACCTACCCCCAAAAAATCTCAAAGTCACAAAAACCCCCCTCTTTTACAATTGATTAAGGTAATTTGATTTAATTTTAGTTTATTATTTATGTATTTGATTATGTTTAATTTTTGTTGTGTTGATTATTTGATTATGTTTGATTATTTGATTATGTTTGATTATTTGATTATGTTTAATTTGATTATGTTCGAATTTTATTATTTGATTATGTTTAATTTGATTATGTTCGAATTTGTTTATTATTTTTATTTATTATTACGAATTAGTTTATTTCTAATATTTCAAATAGTTGAATAATTGATAAATTGGTAATTGTAGTAGTTGAATAGTGAAATAGTTATATTCGAGTAGTTATATTGGAGTAGTTAATTTTTTCGATTAGTTATATTCGAGTTTAATAGTTCAATAGTTGCCGTTTCAATAGTTGAATATTTGTCGTTTGAATTGTTGAATAGTTTGAATAGTTGAATTGTTGTCGTTGAATAGTTGAATTGTTATTATTTGAATAGTTTATATTATGTTGAATATAGTTGAATAGTTGAATATAATTGAATATTTGAATATTGTTGAATAGTTTGAATAGTTGAATATTGTTTATATTATGTTGAATATAGTTGAATAGTTTATATTCTGTTGAATAGTTGAATATAATTGAATAGTTGAATATTGTTGAATAGTTGAATATAGTTGAATATTGTTGAATAGTTGATTAGTCGTCATTTGAATAGTGTATATTATGTTGAATATCGTTGAATATAGTTTAATATAGTTGAATATAGTGTAGTTGTATAGTTGAATAGTTGAATTGTTGAATAGTTGATTAGTTGTCGTTTGAATGGTTTGAATAGTTGAAATTGGTTGAATAGTTAATGGTTGATTAGTATAGTTAAATTATTAATGGTTGAATAGTATAGTTGATTGTTAATGGTTGAATAGTATAGTTAATTGTTAAATTGTTAATTAGTTAATTTGTATAGTTTAATTGTTAATGAAATTGTTAATTAGTTAATGGTTGAACCCCATAGTCAAATTGTTAATGGTTTAACTTAGTTAAATTAGTTAAATTGTTAATGGTTTAAAACATTAGTTAATGAAATTATTGATGAATGGTTTAAATTACTTAGTAGAGGTATTAATATGGTATAGTTAACTTGTTAGTGAATGGTGTAGTTAATTGAAATTGTGAATAGTTGTCCTTGTTAGTTGTTAGTTGTTAGTTGTGAAAAGTTGTTCATTGTTATTTATGAATAGTTGTGAATTGTTAGTTGTGAATAGTTTATATATGTTGTGAATAGTTGTGTTTACTTGTGAATAGTTGTTGTGAATAGGTGTTAATTGTTAGTTGTGAATAGGGCTTAATTGTTAGTTGTGAATGGTTTGAATAGTTAAAATATTTCTAATATTTCTAATTTGATTGTACAGATGGCACGTGGTGGTAATAATAGGAAGGGGAAGGAGAAGATGGTAGAAAACGATGGGGCAGGCCGGCCTCCAAAAAGGCCGAGGACTTCCGGTATTCGTATAGCGGAGCCGGATGACTCCCCTGTCCCCTCGTATAGAGGCAAAATTCGAACTCCCCCGATGCGGCGGCCAGTTTGATACACGCAGGGGCGGCGGTTCATCGTCGAGACCGGCGGCGTCGGAGTTCGGAAGAGTCGACCTCTGGCGGTCTTTCCCTCTAGTTTCCAGGGGACTCGCGGGGACAGAGGCCACATTATACCGGAGGCGTTGATAGGGGATGATGATGGCGGCAGGATCGGGCCCAGGGGCGACACCGTGGCCTTGGCCAGGCATGGCCCCATGCGAGAGATGACCGTCCGCTCGAGATGGTCCCCCGTAGGCGAGAGATTGGGAGTAATTAGAGATCCGCTCTTATTAAGTAAGTCCACACAATTATACAAATTAATTGAAATAGTTATTTTTTTATTTGTAGAATAACATAGCGTTTTGTAGTTTTTACTTTAGGTATGCGGCGGCGGCTTTCGATGTAGGCAGTTGCTTCCCGCGGAGCCGGAGTAATGCGAGAATTGATCCGATTCGGCCTAAATCTGAATCGTCGAGATTAGGGGCGACATGGAGATCACGTTCAATAAATGCTTTTGCAAAAATAGAAGTTGTTTAAAATATTTTGAGTGAATTATAGTCAGTAGATTTTGTTTTATTTGTTTTTTTCGGGAGATATACGATAAGAAATGGGGCGTATGAAAGCCGGGCTCGGCCGATATTCGAGGCGCGAGGAAAAGAAATGGAGAAAGCTTTCTTGGCGGCCATGAAGAGCGTCGGATCGCGCGAGGCATGAGGCGAGTCGAGAATCGGCGTGGCTCGGGGAAGCATCCGGGTGGCGGATGGCCCGGCGTCCCGTTCGGGAATGATGTTTGGTCGACGGTTGGTTAAAGGAGGTAAGAAATAAATATTTGTTTTTAATTTTTTGTTTTATTTTACTCGATTATTTGTGTTGAATTTCTAATAATGTTCATTTATTTGGGGAGAAAGAAAGGGCGGGAAGAGGGTTCACCACTGGGTATCCTGATGAAGATGAACAAGAAGAAGGACAAGGATACCCTCGAGGAGACGGGCGAAGTTTACGACCCGAAGTGGGACATGGCATTTGTAAGTATATTAGTTTGTTCATTTTATATGTTTTTTGTTTATGGATTAGTGGTTGTGAATAGTTGTTGTGAATAGTTGTGAATAATTGTTATAGTTGTGAATAGTTGTTATAGTTGTGAATAGTTATTATAGTTTGTGAATAGTTTATTATAGTTTATTATAGTTGTTATAGTTTATATAGTTTATTATAGTTTATATAGTTGTGAATAGTTGTTATATTTGTGAATAGTTGTTATAGATGTGAATAGTTTATATAGTTGTTATACTTGTTGTAAATAGTTGCTATAGTTTGTTATAGTTTATTATAGTTTATATAGTTGTTTATAGTTTGTTTAGTTTGTTATAGTTTGTTTGTTTGAATTGTTTTTAGTTTTATAAATACTCAAGATACTTATTATGAATGTGTTTAAAATCGAGGAGCCGGTACAAGCGAGGCTTCCCTTGGGGCCCTACGGGGAGGATAAAGATCAGGTCTGAAGGTTTCATTTGGTGAAGGACTTGTGGACTCCACGGACGCCCGTCCGGGGTGGATTGGCGAGAAGGGCGTGGTGCTCGGTCTTTATTCGAGGAAGCTCCGTTGCTCTGAGGATTTCTTTGGTAGATGATCCATTACAGCACCACCGCTCAGCGGGGTGGTGTTAGGTTCGAGGCCTCGGGCCGGTTGTGCGAGGAAATGACGAAAGAAGCGAGGGAAGAGGGAGAGAAAGCAGGCCGCAGGTTGGGGAAAATGTAAAGGCTGGACAAAGGGAGGAGTTGAAGCTTCAGGTAGAAAATGTAGGTGATTTGCAGAAAATTTGTTTTTATGTCATGAAGTTAGCCGGCGAGGCGGTTTCTTCCCGGTGGACCACATGCGGCGTTAGCCCTTGATCGATCTGCATGGTAGGCTCGGCCGGCTGATTGACCAGCCCGTATAGGTGATGCGCTCCACCTCGGTTCCACGACTTCCGCCCAGCGAAGGCATCGATTCGAGACAGGGCGTGCCCATCGCGGCGATTTCTCAGCATCCCGGCCTAAAAGATGAGCCGGCCCCGAAGATGATATGGGTGGATTAGATTGATACATTGAATAGATTATTGTTATGTACATTTGAATTATTTGTGTTATGTACTTTATTATTGAATTATTGTGTTATGTACTTTAGTATTGTGTTATGTATTTTATTATTGAATTATTTATTTGTGTTTGTTTTTATTGGTTATGTTTAGATGTTAAATCGGGTTTGGTTATGTTTTGAATTGTTTAACTGCGGAGTTGGAACTACCATTTATTTGTCATACAGTTTTTACGGGTTGGCCCAGAGCGGTATGGAAATCGGAGTTGCGAGCGGGTGTATGAAAAAAATTACCCGAATAAGGCAGTAATAGAGCGGAGATGGAAACGGGTTATGAAAAATTTACCCGATTTGAGGCAGAATGGAGCGAGGTGGAAGAAATGGAGGCGGTATAGAGGCGGTTTGGAGATAAGATATATTTAAAAGTGCACTTTCACATTCTTAAAGTATTGTAACCCCGTTCCGCATCACAGTACTTGTATTTATTTAACAAAAAATCATTAATTTATATCGTAACCTGATAAGTAATATATTATATCATTAATTTAAATCATCATAACTAATAACATGTTATATATTATATTATGTAAGCTAACACAATCATAATCACATATACGATTAGATTACATGCAGTATGATGTAGATTATAAGATCTTTGTTAACCGCTGTGACCCGTCGCGTTAATATAGATGAGAGGTTGCAACTCATACTTCTGTGATATGTCGGAACGTAACATATCACATTGAATGTACATATCCACTAATTGATATTATTTACAAATATCATATCTCCACTAATATTTATTTTCAAATATAATATCTCATTAACAATCGTGAATCGAAATTGTAAAAACCATTAAATATTGAATAAAAGTAGATTAAAGGATGGGCGGGCACATGCACATCACATCTCCATTTTAAGCGTCTCTTGTCTCCATTTAATATTTAAACACCACGGAGCTCTATCCGTCTCTATAGGTATTAGTTAATATTTAAACATTATTTAATCTGCATTACATCGATACCGCTTTTGTATTAGTATAATATTTAAACGCATTTAAATACCCCGACTTCTATCTCGTCTCCTTTTGTATTAGTATAATATTTAAACCTTATTTAAATACCCCGAAACTCTATCCATCTCCTTTTGTATTAGTATAATATTTAAACCTTATTTAAATACCCCATTCTATCCGAGTCTCCTTTTGTATTAGTATAATATTTAAACCTTATTTAAATACCCGACTACATCAGTCTCCTTTTGTATTAGTATAATATTTAAACCTTATTTAAATACCCCCAGGCTATCCAGTCCTTTTGTATTAGTATAATATTTAAAACCTTATTTAAATACCCAGGCTACATCCGAAATGCTCGCTTTTTGTATTAGTATAATATTTAAACATTATTTAAATACTTATTTCTATCCGAGTCACTTTTGTATTAGTATAATATTTAAAACCTTATTTAAATACCCCGACTCATGCAATCTCCATCCGAATCCTTAATTGCTCTGCTGATAACTTTAAAAAACGGAAACGAGATTAGAAAGCAATTTATAAATACACAAAAATACTCTATAAAAAACACCCCTCGACCCCAACGATCACCACTTGAAAAAACCACCCCGTCAAAAATACTATTATCCACAAATTTAAATTGAAGATTTCGCTTGATTGTTAGTGATATTCTATCGATCACACTGGTGTTTAGGGTTAAAAGGTATGTGGAGTACACTAATTGTTTCAATATTTAATGAAACCAATTTAATTTCAATACATTTGAATTCTGATAGCTCGAATCGTTGGATGTATATTAATAGATTATCGGGTAGATAATAAAGGTTTGACGTATGAATATATAGTGGTGTATTGGAATTTATGGATATTGCTAAAAAATCATTCTTTGTAATGATATTACTTAGGGATAAGATGTCCGTGTCGGAGAGTGTCAAAATAAATTTGTTGGATGAAAGTGAAGTTGAGTTACATTTGATTAGTAATGGTTTTGTTGAGGGATATTCAGCATGGGTCTATCGCAGGTGAGAATTTTTGGTCCTCGGTTATTCTCACGAGAATGTTGTTTATGATGCGGGGTTACGGAATGCCAGGCTAATGTCGGGTTCGGGAGAATCGGTATATCGTATAGTTGAAGATGGTTTGAACTTACGTCTTGGTGAGGCGGCGTTTGAATTTGGGGGATCTTCTACCCTCACAGGGTTGGAGAACAACCAAATGGAGGGAGCAAAAGCATACTACACGACTTGTTGAGAGGGGCGTAAACCGGCCGTTATGGGATGAAGATTGCACCGAATTTACAAATTTATCCATTCTTCTACTTAGTAGTTGCTTTGAAGTCGAGGTCGCCGAAATGTCGCGAGGAATGTTTTTCGGCGGTGGGTTTCCATAATCAAGCGTTCACGCCGAATAATAATGGGGAGAGCATGCGGATGATTTTTATGAGGCAAAAGATTGTTGAGGTCTGTTCTTGCCCGAACAAAAATACATGCTTGTGTCGATAATTGAATGTTGTTTACAAAGGGCCGAAATCTTTGGACTCGTGCCGTGCTTGTGGGGAGGAAGTAGATCACGAGGCCAAGAAGGATGGGACAGCGTAAGGCGCGTTGCGCGAAAGGTTTTGGTATACTTTTACCACCCACTTAGGTCAGCGTCTTCAACGGTTATATGTCGCTTGACTCGAGGATATGACATGGCATCGTCGGACCTATGAGGAGTCCGGATGGATGACTTCGCCCGAGGATGGTCTTTAGCGTGGAAGCACCTTGATACTATTTATATCAGTGACATTTTCGGTAAATAGAAATGTGCATCGGTTTGTGTTCGATGGTTTTAGTCCGTTTGGCAAGTTTGGGCGTCAGTATTCTTCTTGGCCGATGTCGTCGTATTATAATTTACCACGAGGATTGTATGAAGGAACCGTATATGTTAGCATCTCCCCAATTATACCCGGGGCCAAATCCGGGAGAGATATTGATGTTTTCCTCCAGGCCTTTGATTGATGAGTTGAAGGAGTTGTGGAATACGGGTATTGAGACGCTGATGCGTCAGGCGAACAAAATTTCAACATGAGGGTTGCTTTGATGTGGGCCGATTAAGCGATTTTCAGCATATGGAATGTTATGGTAAGACACAAGCGGGAGGTTAAGGCATTGTATGGAAAATCTTTGGAGCATTTCATTAGAGAGGTCGAAAACATTGTTCAGTTCGTGCCACCGTCCTTTCTTGCGATTGGGACATCTTTTAGAATGCAAAAATGCCTTTATGAAGGGACATACTTATCCGCTTGCACGAGAAGGAGCGACTTGATGGAGGCGATATATTTGTAGATATACGTGGGTTGAATCACGTGCTCTTGGTAAAGAGTCAATATTGAGACCATGAATCACCGGGGTATAACGTTAAATCTGGCGGGTATGAAAAGTATATTTTGGGAGTTGAGTTATTGGCCGACACAAAAAATCGAACCGCAGCGTCGACCATTGCACACGGAGAAGAGCAGATGGTGAAAATTTATTACATGCGTAATGGATGTTCGGGAAGGCGAAAGATAATGAGCAGTCGAGGCTTGACATTGAGATTCATTGTTCGAGACCCCGAGGAGTTGCATATGCGGGAAATGCATTGGAGGAAAGCATAAACCAAAAAGCCGACTTATACTTTGAACCCACGTCTTGACAGAAAAGATTCGAGGAAATGGGTGTCGAGTCTCTGATTGCAGATGGATCACGCTTCAAACATTGCAAGATGTGCAAGAAATGTGAACTTTAGAAAAGCGGACTAAAAAGGAATCATGATGTTCATATTATTGTCAGCCCAGGTTACTTCTGTAGCACTCCGTCGTCTCGCGCTTGATCCCGTATGAGGGAAGCAATCCGCAGTGGTGTTATTTCTTTCGCGATATACATTGTGACTCTAAATGTGGAGCGTGTAAGGTACGCTTGGGCGTAATATTATGGAGATAATTTGTAAAGATGGAGAAGATATTCCCACCTTCGTTTTTGATGTAATGGAACACCTACCCGATACATTTGCCATATGAAGCTTTAAATGGAAATTAAAATGCGGTATAGATGGATGTCTTTAAATTCGTGAGTTTTTCACTTTATTGTATTTTGGCTTATTTAAGTATTTCTTCAAATCCCCAGCTAGCCTTTACAAATGTTTGTAGATATTTAGGGGCATTGAAGAAATTGAGCAGGTAAGGCAAAAGGCACGTATTGAAGAATTGATATCGCGAGGCGTATTTGGTGAAGGTTTGAAACTTTTGTTCAATGTACTTGAGAAGGGATTGAAACCAACCGTCGACCAAGGAGCACGATGTACGGCCAGGATGGATGACCCGACTTCGTTTGTCATTGTTTTCGTTACCCGGGGCGTAACTTGCGTTTGTAGTGAAGCATAGATATTGGATGGAAGAACTATCACCAATATTTGCTTTCGTGTGTATATTATCTGTCCTTTGAGAAGTACATGAAACTCTTCGATAAGTGTATATTTCATTTCAATTAATCAATTTTTTATGATATAATACTTAACTAAGCATTACAACGTTTTGTTTAGGATCATGATTGGCTTGATGAGTTGAATCCGTCACGACAGGGCGTACGGAGAAATCGTGGCGTTACCAATAATTTAGCGAATGGTTTTCAAAGTATGTACCGGAATAATATGGACACACACGGACACGAGAATTCTTTCATTAGGTCACACTTTTGAGAAATCAAAAGGTATAAAGGATACTACATCAGCGGGTACTATTTTGATATCGAGCGGGCGATAGTAATAAAAGCACTTACAATAGCGGTGTTTATGTCGAGGGTTAAATGCTTGCAAGATGATGATCATATTGTACTATGGTGTCTTAGAGGAGATTTGGGGAGTTGTCAAATGCGGCGAGGATTCACGACACTATCGTCCTCTTTCAAATGTTTTTGGTTTGGCCTTAAAGCAGAGTGGATCTGAAGTCGTCGAAGAATGGAATGGTTGAAGATCAGACACAAGCGGGGAGTTCTAAAGATGACAGTTTATCCCTGGCATCCGGGCTGCAAGCAAAGTATACTATCTCCGTTATGTATCACGCGATTGAGATCATAGGCGGTGGTGTGTCATACAGTGAAAATCCCGAGCAGGAAATTAGTCGATTGAATATGCAAAATGTGGATATGCCAAAACTTTGGAGTGCGAAAGATATCTTCCAAAGGAAGAACAACGACCTCCTCACATTCCTATTGGCACTTAATCAATAGTTGTAGTTGTTGAACCCGAGGCGTTTTTGTTGTTGTTGAAGAGGGAAGGAAACGATATGGTATCCGTCGAGGGAGATGGTTCGGATTACGAGTCGAGGGCTTATCCCGAGCAGCGTTCATGATGATGAGACAACTCCTCGGAAGGCGATTAATAATCAAATATTTTAAGTTACAAGTTTTCATATAGTAATTTGCAACTTTGTATTAAACTTCATATTGAAATGCACAATGAAATTAGTGAATTGTATTTGCCTTTATTGCTTCTTGATATTATGTTCAAAAGCGTGATATGTATTTATTCTTCTTCGTATTGTGTTTTATAGCCAGGCGTTTAGTTTCTGTGTATCTTTTTTTACGGTCGGCTATAGAGTGGAAAGAGACGGAATGGAGCGGTCTTGAAATAAATTTACGCAATCTTTCGAGAATGGAGGCGGGATGGAGGCGGGGTGGCCAAAATGGAGCGGGATGGAGCGGTTTTCAAGCTGCTTCATTTAATACAAAATTGAGGGAAATTCAAAAAAGCTACTTTCAAATGGAGTCGGGATGGAGACGGGATGGAGACAGGATTCCAGAATCTCATTTTCCCTATATATATCTCACATTATCATCATTCCAACAATTTTTTTCCAAACCCACAACATAATATCATCTTTATTTTATGTTATTAATTTTGTTCTGTTTGTGTCTACTAAAATTAAATTTGATTTTATTTTGTAAAATTTGACTTTAAAGGTAATTATTAATACTTTATTCCTTTTTTTATTTTGTATCTAATTTATATTTGAATATATTTCTAATTTATATTTGTTACTTTTTGTTGTAGGGAAATACTATATTGAGTTTCAAATAGGTAATTTGATTTTATTTTAATTTTTAGGTTGAATGTTTGATGTTTTATATAAATTAATATTTGATGTTTATATGAATAGAATATTTAATACGTTTGATGTTTATATGAATTAATATTTGATGTTTATATGAATATGATGTTAATATATGTTTGATGTTTAATATGTATTTGTTCTATGAATTGTTATATTTTATGTTTGAATCTTTGATGTTTTATATTTGTTTGTATGAGTTGGATGAATTGAATCTTTTGATATTTGTTTTATGATTTGGATGGGTTTTGAATTGTTGCGACCATGTTCGCTGGCATTATTACTGACAACCGAACTACTTTTTAAAAAAATGCGAAGGGCGTCGGATGGAGCGGGTTGGAGGCGGGACTTTGAATTTTGGCATCGTTCTTGAATGGTGGAGTCAGTTAAGGTCGGATTGTATTTATGGGGATAGGCGGGTTTGAGTGATTTATATGTAGTCGGGTTTGGAGTCAAATTATGTGGAGTCGGTGTATATGGAGTGGGATAGGTCGGTTATATGGGTAGTTCCCGGTCGGGTGTTTGGAGACGGGTTAGCATCGGGTTATTTGGAGTTGGTTTGATCGGGTTCTTTTGAGGCAGGTTGAGTCAGTTCTTTTTAGACGGGTTGGAGTCGGGTTGAAGCCGAAAATTATGCGAGGCTTGATTTTTGAGTAGGGATGGAGCGGGTAGTGATTTAGAGGCGCAAAAGGTCGGTGGTTCCGACTCCATCCCGTCTCCAATTGACAAATAGAGACGGTTTGGAGACGGGATCGGGCGTCTCTTTTGCCCTATTTTCTAGTAGTGTATGAATTTAATTCTATCTTTTTATCTATGATATTTAACAAAAGTATCGACCTTCAAATCTATTTTCTGAATTTTGAAACATTTTCAGTTGATAAGCTTGGATGCCTTGTTCTTTAAACTCTATGGAGATAAATAATAATTAAATTGATTAAGATGGAGTAATCAAATTAATTAAGAATGAACCCGATAAAAATATCCGTGGTGATTAGGATTCTCGATTAAACCACAAATTCAAATCGAGCCCCGATCAGACAAGGGTTCACGATCGAAGCCTCACGGGATGTCGAAGTCAAAAATAAGGGTTTCTACGTTAATTAACCACTAAATTTGAACTCGAAGAAATAGGGTTCCAACTTGACCGCATTAAATGTCGAATTAAAATTGGGGCTCAAAAGGCATTTTATTGATTAAAAATCGACACGTATGGAGCATTCCAAAAGCCACGTGGCTCGAAATGAAAAATCTAAAAAACCCGCGGGGTTCAAAATCGAGACTCTGAAGGATTGGGTGGTTGAAATCAAGACTCCACGAAGTTATGTGGTTGAAATCAAGGCTGCGAAGTTATGTGGTTAATCGGCTCCTAAAGAGTTGTATGGTTCAATGTCGAGGCTCCAAGAAAGGACCGGGGTCAATATGAAAATGTTTTGACCTAGAAAAAAACCCGTAACCTTCGCTCCCGTGAAAGATCGCCTATAATGTTTACTTGGAAAAGTACTTCTAAATTTATCAGCCGGTCCGGATAAGTACCTCGAAATTGGCCCCGTTAGTCGTGGTCAACGAGTCGAAGCAGATTGTCGGAAGCCAGCGTTTGAGGCCGAAACAAATAAATAACCCCCCATTTGGCCGAAATTTTCATCAAAATCATCATAAATTCATCAAAAAATCACAACGTTCCACAGCCAAAAAACACACAAATCCCCATGAGAAAATATAGAGAAAAGCTACAAGATTTCTACAAGGCTGTAAACCAAACACCACGTGGTGGGCAGTTGCGCCTCAATTGACGAAAATAGGGGCTGAAATTAAGGATTATTACGCAAGCGCAATAATTCTTCGTATTTAGAAACAAAAATCTTATGAGAATCGATGAAAGTTTCACCGAAGCAACTTCGAATATTCGGGATTAACCTCATTATTTGATTATTCAAGCTTGGATGAACATCGATAAATCTCGAGGTTTGATTAAATAAATCCCAAATTTAGGAACAATGGCGTTTAGTCCACTATAGCTAGATTCTAGAGGAAACAATTTGATAAAGCCGCTTATGCAGTTGATGGTATCATCGATAAGGTTGAGCTACACTTCACATAGTGATCGTATCGACAATTTATAAAACCCGTTGAAGTAAAGTTAAATGCTTGTTGCTTGAAAGCTTGGGTGGGAGTCCCAAAGTGATGCGAAATCACCAAACAAGTCCCGAAGTGAGGCCCGAATCCAGCTCGTCCGTGGGGTTATATTCCTTAAATCATGACTCTGCAGCAACTGTGGCTGGCAAGGTCGTTGTGAATGCGGCGAGAAGCAACGTTGGCAATGACACTTCCTATCATTCATGTGACTCTCGAAACTCGAGGTCTATCTCGAATCAAATTGTCGTATGAAGGCGCAAGGTCCCGTCAAGACAAATAATCTTATCCATCTACGAGCCCAGCTACCGAGGTGGTCAGCTAAATCAAGCCAGCGGGCGGTCTTCGGCGAATTACGCTTGTGCAAGCGCTTGCTCAATAAGTCCGTGAGTCGAGACACGGGGATCGAGTGCATGCGTGCGAATCTGTTGCTAAGGCCCGACTCGGGGCCAAATATCAGTCGGCCAGAATTTCGATCCATCGAGGACACGTATGGTAGAGCTTCTATCCCAAATCAAGATAAATCAAATTTGAATCAAAGATCCCAGGCTGAGGCAAACCCATTTCATTACGAGAACTACATGGGCTTCCAGTCAATCCAGCGAGAATTAGTCGAGCAAAGTAGCGTCATGAATCGTCGGTAATGACAGGGACTCTGTAGTTTGAATGGTCGATGCTCTTCGATTTGATAAAGCAATATATCTTGAGAAATTTTTCTCTGATAAATTTTATTTTGTACCTCTATCATAAATAATAAAAAATTCTTCTTTCCATTACATGTCTATCTATAAATTTGAGGTCAAGTCTGCCGAATTGCCTAAGCAAACAAACACGTAAGTCATTTTATAAATCTGGTATCAGTGGAAGATTCACGGGCGTGGGGGGAAGCGTCGACACTTAAAATTTTGAAAATTATATTTTTCTTATTAAAATAGAATTTTCTGAATTTTATTTATTGAAATTAAGTTGATTTAAATTTTACTCTAATTTTTTGTATATTTTCTTCGTGTATATAATATTAGTTATTTCATTCATAAAAATTCCTTGCCACTTATAATATCCATTTTTCATTGTTTCTTTCTTTATTATATTAACACTGAGAACATTTAAATTTACAGCTATGACTGCGGGATTTTTCTTATGAAGTTCTTTGAAGCATCAAGTGTGGAAGCTATGGGTAGTATCAAGGTGATCACGTTACATTTTTCTTGACAAATAATGTCTTTTGTCAACAATGGTGTTCCTGCTTATAAATTCTTATGTTTTATATTGTAGATTAACTCAAAGAGTGAAAGAAGAAGGATTGCCAAGATAATTGTGACACATGTTATTAATGAGGAAAGGGATCAATTGTTCGTGGATGAAAATCAAGAAAAAGAGAAGGGATCAACTTGAAATGACGTTTGTTAGTTTCTTGTTAAACTATTTTAAACTTGTTCAATTAACTTTCTCATTTGAAATAGAGTTTGTTAGGGGATCTCGTTAAAGTGTTAATGTTGATATAGCTTTTCATGTCATGGTATTAGGCTGTTTGTTTTAAACAATTGAGGACTCTAATAGTGTTTATTGTTTAATGACTGTGTGTTCATTTCCTCTGGCGTTGGTCTTTTGTAACTTTTGTTTGTTCTATATTGGTTAAAGGTATTCTCATTGAATTCTCAGTAATTGCATGTTGGATCTTCCTCTAGGGAATGCATTTCTACTAACAAGCTTATTTGACTTCGATATTTTTGTCAAGGTGATTGGACAACTGAAATAATACTCTTTAGATTGGTTTTTAATATTTTTTGCTATTATGAAAAATATCATTTCACTTGCTTTATTGACGAACAATCAAAAGCATGAGGGTCAAACAATCAACAACACAAAACTATTAGAAACGTGCATATGAAGAGTATTAAAACTCTAGAGAATAGACTAACAAACGCCTAAATTACTGTTTGAATACTATAAACCAATCTAAAACAACATGAAACTATTGCTAAACAGGTAAAAAAAACTCAAAACCATTGAACATGTCAAATGATTCTCACGCTTTCATCTTCAACTATTGTTGATTGTTTGACCCTCCTGCTTCTGATTGCTCAACAATAACAATTAAGATTTATTAATTACGGTTAAGATGTTGAACATGAGATGTTGAACATGTGAAAACAACGCTAAATGAGTATCCAGGACTACAACGAACAGAAACTTCAGATTTTAACACTAAAAGTCCAAAATTGTACTAGCTATTTCTTGAAATTATGCTATTACTAAAGAATGTTCATACTTCCTCATCTTTAAATGAGGTTTGTATGCGCTTTGGCCACCCAGGGTTATCGGGATCTTGGCGGATTATAACTTCTCCTACTTTTGCAAGATCATCTTTTGCCAACACAGGAGTGCAACATATCACATCTGAATGTAGATGGCTTCCACTTATTTAATCCATGTGTTTGAGCTCAACTATTATAGCTTCCAACCAATCCAGTACACTACTGCATCTCATGCTGCTTCTCTGCAGCCTCTTTTGAATGCCTAAATGTAATAGAGTCAAATCTAAATCATGAGGAACGCAATTACAAAGTTCAACTGATATCAATAGACATAGTTACTGAGAACTCTGTCTTCTCTGATTTAATAAGCTCGTATAAATAGTAAAAATGGGAATATCATGTACGTTGGTGAGTAACTATCAGCACAATCTACAGCAATACAGGCATAACATCGGGCTTATGTACGGTGCTTAAGCATATTTAAAATTGCTTAAGCCGCTTAAGTCAAGTAATTAATGTTAAATGAAAATTTTTTCGCATTCTATCAAGCAATAACTTGAAGTTTCAAGTTATAGAAGTAATAATATTAAGAAGTGGAACGTTACTAATAATTTTGTTTGAGGTAATGCGAAAAAATTTCATTTAACACGTTATTGAGAAAATATATACAAAGATAGCATTTTAAGCGGCTTAAGCACGCTAATAGTAATTTGAGAAAAAATTTCATTTAACACGTTATTGTAAATTTAATCAAATACTTTTGTACATGTATAATATTTTGTGAAAATATATACAAAAGATAGCATTTTTAACCTACTATTAACCGCAGTAATTTTGATTCGAATCAAAATGCTGGCGTGCCAATTAAACAAAATTTATTATTTTTTACCATTTGACAACAAACTAAACATTCTTTTAAGGATGAAGGTAGCATCTTTAAAGTTAAATACTCAATGGGATTAGTAAAATTCACCAAATTCAAGATTTAGTCTTTATGATTACTAGCATCAAAACCCAATTCAGCAAATAAATTCTTATTGAATCACTAAATGAGTTACCTAATAAATCATTTTAGCAATTAAATTCATATTGAATCAGCAAAGAAATTACCTTCAAACCATTTTAGCAAATAAATTCATATTGAATCAATGCATAAATTATGATCATTCTTTGTCTTTCACCAACCGTGATAGTTCCTACAAAATTGATCACACCACCAACTTCGCTAATACATACGTAGTATTAGATTATTCATCAAAGTTAACTAGTCATTTGCAGCACTGTTGAACACATTACTATTAAAATCAATTATTTTAATCAAATATTCATATATCATGGAGTAGATTTATACTAAATATATAACCTATTAAGAACTTAAGCAAAAACTATGGGTATTGAATCAATTCACCAAACTAAATGGAAAAAATCAAAACTTTAAGAAATTACAAGAGTAGAGTTAATTAATGAAAAATAATGAAAATTTAGACTTCATGAAATCCAATTGTTTGAAGCTTCGATAATTATTGAAAATTAACGAATTAACTAGAATGAAATAAGAAACCCTATAAATTTTAAAAAATAGAATCTAAAATCTTAAAAAGTTTAAAATCTAAAATCTTAAAAAGTTTCAAAAAAATAGAAACTAAACAAACATGTAGTAATAACTTTTTAACTTACAATTACCAAAATTACAATTAACGAAATAAAACAAACATGCAATAATAACTTAGTAACTTAAAATTAAACAAATTACAATTAATGAAACAAAACAAACATGCAATAATAACTTATTAACTTAAAATTACCAAAATTACAATTAATGAAACAAAACAAACATGCAATAATAACTTATTAACTTATAATTATCAAAATTATAATAAATGAAAATCAAGGATTGAAGAACTTACTTTGTTATAAGATAATGAAGGATTGAATTTGAGTTGAATTGAAAAAGGATAAGGAGAATGGAGAATAATGTTTTCAATGAAGAAGGATTTGGGTTTAGCTTTAAGAATGTAGAATTTCTCCTGTTTACACCTTCAAACACTTTTATCAAACCTGCTCATAATCTTATCACTGCACCCTGCGCACTCCAAGACGAGCTAGAAGATCAAGAATCTCTCCTCTTAATGCAGAATCTCTCATGTTCATGCACTTTCAAACACTTATCAAACTTGTTTGTATAATCTTATCAAATGTTAGAACGCTCATATTATTATCTTGTGTTGATATTAAACGATTGAATCTAATGTGCTGATATTCTGATAATGAACATTGGAATTCAAAATCACTATTTGCTATTAACAGTGTCAAGAACTTCAGTATAAATCTCCATGACGTTGCTTTACATTCGTATTAGTAAACATCATGTTAGCAATCAAAGCTCAAAAACAGACAGACACGTAAAGAACTTCAAGACTGCTTTCAGACTTAAACATTTCAAAGAAGAAACTCTCAAGTTTATAGATCCCATTCCTCAAAGGCTTTATATAGCCTCAGAGTCATAAATAATTAACTAATAAAGTTGGAAAGATAGCCTACCTATAAGATAACAACTTCATGGAAATAACTAACTAAATTAATAGACTAACGGGCTACTTAATTTGAAATAAGATAGCTTATTCAAACATAAACAACTTTCCTAATAATATGGAAGACTCCAACCGACTCTCGACATGTCATGAACTCCGGTGACAGAATGTGCATGGATATGGACAAATATTTTCCCTTTAATCTAGATGTTGTTTCCAACATTTAGATTATTTCAAGACATTACCATAGCATTCCTCTCCTCGCTTTCCTCGAAATGCTTCGTCGAGGTTTAGTCATTATATCCTAATCTAATTTCACTTCAGACACTGATCAAAGCAATGATCCCCATCTTCGACAAGTCCCTTAAGAAATGATAACGTATTAATTCATACGCTTGCTCCTACCATGACATCGAATTTTGTGAAAGCTTGATAGTTGAGTTGTTATCACATCTTATCTCTGTGCAATTTTCACCTTCACTTCCAAGTTCCTCTAGAATCCTTCTTCTAACTCAAATGACAAAGACAAATAGTAGTCAGAACGAACTCCGCCTCGCAGTCGATAATGTTACAATAGGTTGCTTCTTTGAACTCCAAGCAAATGCTCCTGAACTCAGAATAAACACATATCCACTTGTTCTTTTCCTATCTTCTACGCCTCCCCGCATAGTTACTTATCTCGTATAGGTTGCTACTTCCTCCATCAATCGTTTCAGTAGATTCCAAACTAATTTTGCTCCCTTCAAATATCTCGAATATCCTCCTCAAGGCTACTTGTAGATGTAGTTCAAGTAGGTCTTGAACAATATCTCGGCCGACGGGGACCGCGACATACATTTATGTCGCCTCGCTGGATTATAGTACATAAGGTTTTCTACAACTGCTTCAGACCGAGTCTCATCCACTATTCCCTTGACATCTTTATCAACTCTAGTGTCTGTAATTAACTGGATTACACACTCGAAGTCATTGGCCAAACATTCCAAACTTTAAGCAGCCTCACGTTGTATCTTCTCCTCGACATATAAAGATTCTCGACTTTGAATCACTCTATGCCATGAAGTAATTCATCATTCCAAGGTCTGCTCATGTCAAATTCCTTCACCATCAGTTTGAATGCCTATATTACCCCGATCATTTCGTGTATATCAAATCATCAACATATATGCTCACAATCATAAGAGTATTTCCTCCCTCCACTTCTCTAATAATAACGTTTGTTCACTATTACACTTCTTGAACCCTCTTTGTTGAAGCCAGGTTTCACCTCCTCATATACCGTGCCTAGAGCCTCGTTTTCAAATTCATGAGTGCTTTTTGTCAATTTATACACCAAATGCTCTTTGCCTTTCTTTTCATATCCTCGAGGTTTATCAACAAATACATATTCTCTAGCATTCACCATGTAAAACGCAGACTTTTAACATCCATTTGATAGATCTTCCATCCATTTTGGCGCAGCCCATGGCTATGATTATTCTCACCGGTGGTCCATCCTTTTCGCTACTGCATATGCCTTGCTAATCCACCTTCTCAGTATCCCTTGCCACCACCGGCCTTATGCTTTGTTATTTCTCCATTTCATCTCTCTTTAGTCTTGAAAATCCACTTTGACACCTATTCTTTTACTTCCTTTGGTAGTTCCTCACGTATCCAAGGCTGCTACTTTTCTAATCGAGCTGATCTCAAGATTCATGGCTTCCATTTCACGAGTCTCAGACCATATGCACTTCTTCATCATCACTCAGCCCTTCACTCCGCGACATAGTCACTCATCCAACTCGAGCTTGTATGTGTTCTTTCCCTGTGAGGATTCAACTCTCCTTGATCTCAGATTAGTTGCACTCAACTCGATCTACATTTGTCAGGTCGCCTCGAGATTTCACTGGGATTGGCTCATTGAGGAGCCATCTTACATTATCAACTCCCTTCCTGTGTTTTCCTCAACCCAGAAGGCTCCATTGTTGCTCATGTTACTATCATCCCATTCCCAGCCTGGGCTGCCACTTGTCTTCATAATCATTTCCCCACTCCCATTGCTTTTCTTCTTCAAATACGACATCCTTGCTTACTATTATCCTCTTAGTTTCAGTGTTGAACAATCTATAGCCTTTTGTTCCCTCACTAATTCCTAAGAAAATGCAGATTGTGCTTCTGTTATCCAATTTGCTTCTATTGACCTTTTGGAACTGCGCACACCCCATATTCTCAAGCGATCAACCCACGGCTCGACTCCACCCAAGCTTCGCATGATATCTTTTACCGCAGTGTTGGACATCTATTTAAAATGTAGAAAGTCCAATTCACGCCTCAAATTCACAATATTTTAGGAATCCTTTTGGTCGACAACATTGATCTAACCATGTTCATCACCGGCCCTATTCTTTTTCTCTCGAACTCCATTTTGCCGGAGCGCGGATTGTATTGCCTCTTGATGCCATATTCGCATAATATTCCATAAACAAAGCGTATGTACTTACCTCCCCCGCTGGGCAAGGCATTTTATGTGCTCATTTGATTCATTTTCAACTAGGATTCTTAAACACTTTAAAATGCTCTGTAGTATCTTATTTGGTAATAATGTGCTAGGGTAAAACCCATGATTTCCTACTGTGATCATCAATAAAACCTCAAGAAATACCTCTTTCCACCTGCTTGGAAGTAGATATTGGGGTCCACACAAGTCTCGAAAGTGGATGAGTTCTAGATTCCTACTTGCCCTCCAGCTTGCTTTGTTGGTATTGTACTCCGTTTGCTTTCCATTCAAAAGTAATCAACACACGTGGAAGCTACCTAGCCCCGCAACTTTCCTACCATTTGTTTGCTTTGTAAGGTCCGCAATTCAAGTAGCTCAAATGACTATACCTCGTGCCATAGACTTGTCAAGTCTGGTTGCGGGTGATCTCGCAGCAGCCCTCTCACTTCTTTTGTCTTTCTATATTTGAAAAGTGATTGTGAACATCCTGTTTGCACTCATGTTTGACTGAATGATTAGCCCTCTCCTTGGATGATATATGTTGCATTGTCCTTTCTTGAAAATAATTGTTAAGCCCTTCTCCTGCAGTTGTCCAATGCTCAACAGATTTATCTTTAAGTCAGGAACATAATACACATCTCCAACATTGTAAGTGACTCCTGACAGTACAAGCTTGATTGTTCCCTTTCCTGCAACTGTCATTTTTGAGTTATTTCCAAGTTTGACAGAGTGATTCATTTCTTTGTCAATACTTGAAAACAAATCCAGTTGACTGCACATGTGGTTTGAACACCCTGAGTCAAGATACCATACATCATTTCTCTTTAGACTGATTTCTTCAATTTGTGCCATTAACAACAAATCATCTTCATCATCAACTGCTGCATAGTTTGCCTCTTTATTCCAGGCAGGACATTCATACTGGAAGTGTCCAGTTTTGTGACACTTGAAACATTCCATGGTTGCCTTGTTGAAAGTTGATCTTCCCCTTCCTCTACCATTTCCATATCTTCCTCTCATTGAGCCATTATTCCTGCCTCTCATGACGATCTCCTTTCAACCTCGAAAGCACTGATCATCTTCTTCCTTATGTCTTCTATTCAATAATGAGCATGCACATGTTCAATATGGCCAAGCTCATCCACAGCATATTATCAATGTCTCGATTCTCGATTGACACAACAATGTAGTTGAATCATCACTCAAAGTCCTTAAGACTTTCTCAACTATCTTTGAATCTGGAAGCTCTTCTCCATTGCTTCTCAATTTGTTAGCAATACTCATTACCTTTGCAAAGTATGAGTCAATTGTCTCTCCTTTCTTCATCTCCAGTATTTCAAAATCTCTTCTCAGTGAATTGCGGCAAAGGCCTTCTTCAATTTTCATTCCCTCCATATTTCTTTTCAATGAATCCTTATATTACTCAAGTGCACCTCCCATCGGCATTTGTTCAAAAGTGGTTCGACCGAGCCCTAAAATGTAATGCTTTACTTGATGATCCTCATCTTTTACCTCGATGATCCCTCATTCGCTTTCCATCTAACATTGGTTGTTGATTATCGCCGAAGAAAGTTCCTTGTATCGCTCAACAAGATCTCGCCTGATCATCCTCACAACTCTTTGCCTTCAATAAGTTTCACACTCACTCCAACGGTCATAAATTTAATTTCATCAAAGATGTATCTTCGCATGTGTTTTGTCTTCGCTCATCCTGGGACGATGAAACCGCTTTTGCCGATGTCGCTTTCTCACACAATTTCTCTCACTCAATCGTACTCGCTCGATACTTAATGTTAGCAATCAAAGCTCAAAAACGTATCAGACACGTAAAAGAACTTCAAGACCTTTTGTACTCAAATGTTGAAGAAACTCTCAAGTTTATCGATTCATTCAAGGGTTTTATATAGCCTCCAGATTACAAGCAAATGCACTAACTAATGTTCTAAAGATAGTCTACCTATAAGATAACAACTTCATGGAAATAAATTTAACTAACTAATAGACTCAATCTGTCATTTAATGAAATAAGATAGCTTATTCAAAACATAAACAATCCTCTCAATAATATGGAAGACTCAACCAACTTCCGGGACATGTCAATAGAACCTTATCAGAATGCAATGATACGGACAAATTTTCTTTCTGAATCAAACATTAACATTAAGAAGTCAAGTATACTCCAATAGCACAATTCAGCTTCATATAAACAAAATATTTTTATATATGACATATACACAAATTAGTTTTTCAAAATTATATCAATCTATATTATATCCTGAATTTTCGTTCTAATTATGATTTGATCAATCTTGATGATATTCCTTATTGATGATTCTGACAACCTACAAAGTCAATACAATACTACTAATGATGTATTTGAGGATGTCTCGTCTAAGGGAGGGAAGCAATTGATATATATGTCAGACATGTTGCAGGTCTACAAAATATTACCTTAGCCGTTCACATATCTAAGTTGAATGAGGCAACTAGACGGAAGTGGGTAAGGTATGAATGTAGCCAAGGAGGACAATATAAAAATCAAAAAACTAAGAATGAAAGAAATACAAAACCTTACTTAATTCTAATTTTTAATATTAATTGTATTTCACTAACTTACTTAATTGTAATATACCATTTGTTTAATATTTAATTATAGTTTTAATTTTCAATATTAATTGTATTTCACTAACTTAATTATTCAACACCATTTGTTTAATATTGCATTTATCATTTATAAAATAAACATTTTCAAATTAAAAATGAAGCATATAAATAGTGAGCAAGGAAAATATTAATAAATTTTTTAAAAAAAATATGTAGCGTGTAGGTAGCACGATACAATGGAAAAGTAAAAAAAATTAAAACAAAAAATGTATATGTATCGTGTAGGTAGCACGATATAATATAAAACTTAGGAAAAAAATTAAAATAAAAAATGTATCGTGTAGGTAGCACGATAGGAAAAAAATTGCATCATGCTTATCACAAGATCCTTCACGGGGGCAACTGAGTAAATTCATACACTATCTTGTTACTATTTCGGTGTGATTTCAGCAGCAGTGTATCTCATAATGGTAAGTAGGCTGTTAGCAAACAGACCAAATCGTTAATCGCTCGTTAAAAATCGATTGGTTCACTCGTTCGGTTTTTAATTCGAACCGGTTACGATTCGTAACCGTGACTTGTAATTCGTTTGTACTCGCTCATTAAAATCGGTTATAATGCTACTTTTATATTTGTTTGTACTCGCTCGTTAAAATTGGTTATAATCGCTCATTAATATCTAAAATTAACTATATATTAGATACCAAACATGTCCTTAGCCTTAACACGAAATAGTTTAAGAGAATTACAAGTCGATTCGAACGATTTGCAAGTAGCTATTCAATTAACGAGCTGAATTTGTACGATTTTGTGGGAATCGATTAACGAACCAATTTTTTACAATTTTATTTCGAACCAATTACGAATCCGACGATCGATTCGGTTTATTAACGAATCCGATGATCGATTCGGTTTATTAACGAATCGATTTGGTTTGCTTAACGAATCGAACCAGTTTGGTCCAAAACCGGATCGATTCGGCTCGTTAACAGCTCTGTACGTGCATAACTTCCTTAAGTCAGAATCGTCTTATTCTTATTATTCGAATTACTATATTTTTTAGGATTTCCAATCGTAATCTCGGTATCTACCTAAAGAATCATATCAATGAAGGAAAAGGGATTTCTCAAATGATTGAACAACTTAGAGCAATTTACTTACGATACTTAGTTGACATTCATAAAATGTATCTAATGAATTATGAGTTCAGTACATCCTGGATTGAGGTGAATTAAGAAAATAATAATTGCTTAAAATTAATTTAGGAAAGGTTAATCGAGGAGAATCAAGGTGAATGCATTAAATTATTGTATCAATAATATTAACCTTGTTAGGTGAATACATTATCTCTCGTTTTGACGATGAATGATTTTAAGTTGAATGTAGCCTAGGTGAATCTAAGTAAATCCAATTCCCTAGGTAAAAATATTTTTTAGAACTCAAACGAGGTAAATGATGATATTAACCTCAATTTACCTAGATTCACCCCAACGGACCAGTCAATCCGTCACACTAACACACTAAGGACCATTCAAGGTTCTGCTCTAGAATATTACAGAAGAGTTAATCGTGAGTATATGTCTTAGTTGATTAGGTGACTAGAGCCTATTTTTTAACCAAGATTCGTTCATTACGAGAATCGATCCCACCTTGTGTGAAGAGGCGAAGTTGATGGTAATACTTAGCACTCTAGTTCTTACCAAGCTAAATGCATCGGGCATAAAAATGATACGAGTACTTAACACTCTATTTATGCAAATTCATCTGTTTTATGTGTGGTTTAATTTCGTAGGCCAAAAAACTATAGTCAATATTTTATTTTAATATTTTTAAACTTAGTTGTTAAAGGCCAGTCTCAAAAACTTTAAATGTCGGTCTAGAAAATGATAAAAGACCATTTTGGGTTCAACACAATTCGATGTTTAAAATTATAAGATTTACCCACACTTAAATGGAATTCGTTTCCCAACCCCTAAATCTTTATAACCCTCAACTAATTTTATTTTAAACTCTTCAATCGATCATCCACATTCAATGTTTATCCCCTAATGCAAAGTAGAGAAACCGATCCATTTGTTTACCAGAACAACAAGAAAAGAAACAATAAAATCAAATCAGAGAATAAGTCGAAAATGGTGGTTACAGATTCAGTGATTGTTCAAAGGTTTAAGATGGTTTCCTCTCTAATCAATCAATGTAAACAATTTTAAAGGTTGTTGGCTTGTGGTGGTTACTAATTGTTTGAAGTCATTCTTATCTATGTTCAACCCGCTCATGATGATTATAATTTAAAGCAACCATGCATCACCTTAAAAACCTCTTAAAGATACATGGTGTATGTTCGAAATCTCGTTCACTCTGGTATAGTTTTTTCAAACTTTATTTGAAATTATTTTTTTACTTTTCGTTTTTGCATTTATATTTTGTTCTACAACTTGAAAGATCTACAGTGGTTAAATAATAAAAGAATTACAATGGACTAAATTACAAGAATTAATAGATTAATGTAAAAGATTAAAATGTTGCATATACATAAGTATTAGGGATATAATAGTCAAATTAATTTTTTTAGACCAACGTTCAAAGATTTTGAGATCAGCGTTTAAATCATTCATGAACAATGTTAAAAAATATAATAAAAATTGTATCGTGATATCAATTCATCCTTTAAAATGGACCCTATTCGACAAATCACGTTAACTTTTTTTGTTATAAAAAATTATTAATTAATTTTTCAATTTAAAGTGAAAATGTGAATATATAAGGGACCTCTTGGTAATATTTACAAAAATTGTCTAATGTCTTGAGTTCATAACTTGAGCACTGCACGGTTCACAATTTCCTACAGTACATCTGGTGAAGACCTTCTCATTATTCTTTTGGATTTCCTTGATCAGTTTATCAAGTAGAGCACACAAATAACAAAAACAGTTATTTTCTATATCTATTTGTTGCCATAAGAGGAAAAATACCTATCCTAATAGCATCTGTCCTCTGAACAGATTTGATAACTTTCAAGAATCATGGCTTCCACACATGATGAGAGGAAGAAAAGATCGAGCATCATCGATAAACGATACTCATCTTAGTACTACATTGAACTCGCTCTGGACCTGCTCAACTACTTTCCACTGCACCAAATGTCAAAGGAGAAAGATTATGAGATGCTTGCTAAACCAAATGCCAACGATATTATAATAGTAGACAAGAAAGAGTGTAACCTGCAACTCGTTTATTTCCTCGTTGGTCAATGACCTTTCCATAGACCGATATGTTATCCTGTAGCAGTGACTGGTCATTCCCTTCTTGTTTGTAAAGTTATCTATCAAGCAAACCTGAAAATAAAGTTCGGACAGCAATCAATCCGATAACAATGCTATTTGCTCATGTTACCCAGTCAAAAAGAAAACAAACAAAACAAAAGAAAGTTTTATAGTGACTTCGAAACGATCCTGAGGTGTATGAAAAAGAAAACAAACAAAACAAAAGAAAGTTTTATAGTGACTTTTCGAAACGATCCTGAGGTGTATGAAATTAGAATTCGATGAAAAAAAGGATTATGTTTTCGATCTAAGATGCCAGATAATAAAAGCAAACTGAAACATTCTCAAATTATTAGAATTAGCATAATTGAAGGTAAACTTGTTAGAATAACAGCTTGCAAAACCAAAAATAGATGGGATATCTCATATAATTGGCAAACTTGTTAGAATTAGCATTCATTTAATAATTACATCTTTATACCAGAAATAGTTTTTACACCCAACCAACCCCAAATTCAATGAAGATGAAATACTGGTGTTTGTGTCATAAGTTCCGACTCCTCACAATGTTAATGCATCCAACACAAACAGGCAGCATTAGCCACTATTTGACAGGCTCCTAATTGTCAGTGATAAAATTCTGACAGTAGCATACCTCTTCCACGAGATCCCCAGCAATTCCTCTAACAAGTTCACAAAAATTGTTTTCTGTAAATGAGTCACTGATCCAGAAACTCATGTCTTTGTAACAAGAAGGATACTGCAAAAAATGCAATTTTAACTATGTCAGAGCAAAACAATTATCAACTAAATCATTCACAAACCAGAAGCAATGCACTCGTCAATAGTTGAGCTAAATGAACAGAAATATAATTTCTGCTACAACATTAGAATTGAAAATATATTCAATTATCGCAAGAGCATGATAAGAACCCATTCTGATATATTGTACCTTTGAAAAGGGTTTGAACTTCATTCCAAGCTGACCTTTGGCAAACTGTTATCAAATGTTTTGGCATAAGATATCTCACTACAATACAGAAAAAAAAAACATACAAGAATAACAAATTCTGCAAATTACTTGAGAAGTGAACCGCTCATCATTTGACCAGAAAAGTCGAATGTCTGGAATATCGAAAAGAACCATTGCTAACCGCTCCAGCCCAAGTCCAAAGGCCCAAGCAACATTATCTACTCTATCATTTCTCTTCAATATTTCTTGTTCCATCACCCCACAACCCAGAACTTCCAACCATTTCTCCTGTAAGAATTTTAGGTGATCATAAGTCATCAAAATCAATCAACAATCATCATAAGTCAATACATAAACATAGATGTTGGAGAACTTCAGTGATTAAATCAGTGGTGATTTCAGAACTAATTCTAAGCAACATAGTGATTGATGGACTGACCCTAGTGGTCCTATTAATATTCATTGGGTTCACCATTTTATAATTTTCTTGAATGTATTGTCCATGGGCAAATAAATATATAGCCTCAAAAATTTCAAAGAAATCCAATCTATCCCCCATCTCAGTTCCGATTGTCCACAAGGTATCAGCCTATCAGGCAAAACAATATTTGCTCCAGATTCCAGAATAATAAAAAGCAAAAATTGAAGCACAACCCATGATGGTAATTGCGGAACCATCATCAACCCACGATGGTATTTGTGAGAGCTGTCCTTAAGTTTTAAGAACTAACATTCGATGTCAAAATTGCCAAAACACCTCAGTTAAAGAAAATGATCCGAGGAAAGTGTTGGAGTAAATGCTAAAAAGCCAAACTCTTATTTTTTATCCTTTTTATTTAATTAATGAAGTCAAGAAGTCAAACGGTCCTTAACTGCTTTGACCAAATCTTCCTCCCCCAACTTCTAAGCCAGCAACTCTTTCAGTTTCATTTTTGAGTCTTTATAAATCAAATATCAGTCCTCATTTCTTTTAGCTGCTTCACGTTCCTTTTGGAACAAACTGCAACCAACAAATGCTTTGCTCTCTATTTCAACAGTAGCAAAAACAAAACAGTCATTTTATTTCTTCTCATGCGAACAGAGCAAACAACAATTACAAACATCATTCGCTCTATATTAAAATCGTTCATATCATTTTCTAGGTAAAGAACATTGCGAGTTCCAAAGTCGTACACCACGAGTGACGTGTTGTGCGGCTGCTGTGTTAACCTTGGGGAGGTTCCAACGAGAACGATTTACCACCGAGGTCATGTCGATAAAGATTTCAAGGCAATGGGTCATTTATACACGACGCAACATTCTTTAAACCGATAAGTTTTATCATTTCTGATTTCTATTTTTTCGTTTTCAGATTTTCATTGTTATCATTTCGGTTATTATTATTACAATTTGAAAGCTTTATTTATTAGTGATAACAATGTCGTCTAGTGGTAGTAGTTCGCGTTCAAATTTGTCTAAGTTAGAGCCCTTTGATGGTAATAATTATAAGAGGTGGTCGCATAAGATTCTAATGTTTTTCGAGCAAATAGAAATTATGTATTGTTTAATGATCCACCCGTCCCACTCGCTATGGGTTCTCTTGAAGAAACTCCTCCGATTACTGATTTGGTTAAAAAGAATGAAGATGATGTTGTCAAATATGTTTAATGATCCACCCGTCCCACTCGCTACGGGTTCTCTTGAAGAAACTCCTCCGATTACTGCTTTGGTTAAAAAGAATGAGGATGATGTTGTCAAATATGAGAAGGAAAATAAAAGTGCTAGATATCACATTCTGAATCATATGGTTGATAATCTGTTCGATCTATTCATGATACACAAATCTGCTAAGGTTATCTGGGAAGCTTTAGAAAAGAAATATGGGCTGATGATGCTGGTAAGAAGAAATATGTTGTGGGAAAATGGTTGGAGTTCAAGATGGTTAATGGCAAACCGATCATATGGTTGATAATCTATTCGATTTATTCATGATACACAAATCTGCTAAGTTTATCTGGGAAGCTCTAAAGAAGAAATATGGGTTGATGATGCTGGTAAGAAGAAATATGTTGTGGGAAAATGGTTAGAGTTCAAGATGGTTGATGGCAAACCGATTATGGACCAGGTTCATGAATTCGAGAACTTGTGCACTGATGTTACAAATGAAGGGATGAAATTAGATGAAGTCTTCCCGGCTAATATTCTATTGGAGAAATTTCCTCCTTTCTGAAGTGAATTCAGAAATCGTCTCAAACATAAGAAAAGAGACATGCCTCTTCAAGAGTTAATCAGTCACATGAGAACCGAGGAGGCCAACCGGCTGAAAGATAAGACTGACAAGGTGACACCGCACAATTCTACTAATGCAAATCTGGTTGAGACAAGTGCTCCTTCTAATGTCAACAGGTTCAAGGGTAAGGCCAAAATGAAATAGCAACAAAGAAGCAGAATCAGAATAAGTTCCCTAAATCAGATTCTAAGATTCAGAAACATCCAGGTGTGGTGTGCTATGTGTGTGGGAAACCGGGACATAAGGCCTATCAATGCAACTCCCGACCTCAGAAACAAGCTGGTCAAAAGACTCCTCAAGCCCACCTTGCTGAATCAGATGATGTCATTGTTGCTATAGTGGTTGAAGCAAATTTTGTTGCAAATACTAATGATTAGGTGCTCAGCACAGGCGCTTCCAGACACCTTTGTGCCAACAAGGAGATGTTTCAAGACTTTGAAGAGGTTGCTGATGGAGACTGTGTCTATATGAGTAACTCTACCACTGCTTGTATTACGGGTAAAGGGAAGATGTCTCTCAAGCTCACCTCTGGAAAGACCCTTGCTCTTAGCAATAGTCACATAATTCCCTAGAAATGCTATCAAACTCCGATTTGGTTCGACCGATCGGAGTTCGATTCACTCATAATTCGCCCATTAAGGGCGTTCCCAAGCAAATTCGAATCTGCCATGGCTAGCCTTTTGTTTTTTAAGCTTTTTAAGTTTTCTAATGGAAGAGGGCAGCAGGGATGAGAAAAAGATGAAGAGAGAAAAGAAGGGATGCTAGGTTTGGAATGTATTCATCATCGCATTTAATGAGCATTAATTGATTAAAACTAATTACTCCCATTCTTCTATTCTTTAACCTTTCAATTCCTTATAATCATTAAAATTACTCCGTGATTATCTAGCTCTTTGCTAATTGATTGGCCTATTAATGCTACTAATAATTTATTGATTAGTTGGCTTTTTAACATTTGTAATTAATAAAAATAAAATTGAAAATAGGATAAAGTTGCAAAAGATTCAATTATATTCAAGGCCGATTTTTTTAAAAAATAAATTAATTAATAAAATAAAAAATGGTGAGTATATCCCTAGCGTACCGGATTTTTCTAAACTAAGCGAATTCCGTACCGCACCGTATTCTATATTATAAACCGTATTCCGTATTGAACAGAGCATGTCTGAAGCTCGTATTCGAGGCTGACAAAGTTGTACTCTCTCGTAGTGGAGAATTCGTAGGAAAGGGGTATCTTAGTGGTGGTTTGTTTATCTTGAATGTTGACTCTTTCATTAATAAGAATGGTTCTACTTCTGCTTATATTGCTGAGTCTTCTGCTTATATTACTGAATCTCTGGATGTTTGGCATGGTAGATTAGGACATGTTAATGTTGCTTCGATTAAGAGGCTTAGAAATCTGTCTATAATTCCTGCATTATCGACAATTGAATTCTCTAAATGTCCAATTTGTGTAGAGGCTAAATTCACAAAGAAACCAAGCAAACCGGTAACCTTGAGACAATCTAATCTACTTGACTTAATTCATACCGACCTAGCTGATTTTAAGAATACTAGGAGTAAAGGAGGTAAACATTATTATGTCACCTTTATTGATGATTGTTCAAGGTATACTAGAGTATATTTACTCAGAAGTAAAAATGAGGCAGAAGAAATGTTTATCAAGTTTAAGACTGAGGTTGAAAATCAACTTGATAAAAAAATCAAAGACTTAGGTCTAATCGAGGTGGATAGTATGGGTCTGAGTCTTTAATAGACTTTTGTTAAAAGAATGGAATTATCCATGAAACAAGTGTTCAATACCTACCTCAACAAAATGGGATAGCTGAAAGAAAGAATCGAATTTTGAAAATATGATGAATGTTATGCTCTTAAGTTCAAGCCTTCCTGACGAAGAAGAAGATTCACCATGGGTAGTGGCGCTATATCTTGGAAGTCTGCTAAACAAACTTGTATAGCGCGCTCCACCATGGAGTCTGAATTCATTGCTCTTGAGTTGGCAGGGCAAGAGGCTGATTGGTTGAGGAACCTACTAGCAGATGTGCCATTGTGGGGGAAACAACAGACACCAGTCTCTCTTCATTGTGATTCTCAGGCAGTCATTGGAGTTGCTAAGAATAATGTTTATAATGGGAAGAAGAGACACATCCGAATCAGGCATGGTGTCGTTAGACAACTCCTAAAAAATGAAGTAATTTCTCTGGACTATGTGACGTCTGAGAGAAACCTTGCTGACCCTTTTACTAAAGGGTTAACAAAGAGAGTAGTTCTTGATACGTCGACGGGATAGGGCTTCTGATTCAAGATAATGTGATGGATACCCATTAGTGATCAAATTAAGTCGTATGATTCTTGATGCACTACATTCCCATCCCTATGACGTGCAGTAGTGCTTGACTATCCATAGTCAGTTATTTGGTGGTGCTTTTGAGATGCACTTGATGGATACTGATTGTGATTATCCATAGTCGGTTATTTGGTGGTTCTTTTGAGATGCACTTGATGAATATTGATCATGATGTTCATAGCCATTTATTTGGTGGTGTGATGCACTTGATGGACATTCACCGTGATGTTCCATAGCCAGTTATTTGATGGTGACACACTTGATGGACATTGATTATGATGATGAGGATGCACTTTATGTCCTTAATAGTTCGAGGACAGTGTTATTAAGACACTGTATGAGTTACCTACGTGAGTGTGATGGTGTGGCCGCCATCTATGAAAGACTTGGGAAAGTCTTCCTAGAGCTCTCAGGTATACCGATGGCCTTATATGGGTTTGTATTGTATAGCGGAACTTACACCTTTTTGAAGGGATAATGTGTTATGGGGTCTCAACTGAATTTCAATAAGTTCAAGAGAAATTCACTTATCGAAAGTAAATTGTTGCCACACTTCACTACGTGTCAATTCAAATCGAAAGATATTGATGCTTAAGTGTCCAAACCTTCCTTTACCTATAAATTTTTTTCTTCTTTGTCTTTCTTCACCTTTGTAGGGATTGTTGGAGTAAAACTCTTATTTTTGATCCGTTTTATTTAATTAATGAAGTCAAAAAGTCAAACGGTCCTTAACTGCTTTGACCGAATCTTCCTCCCCCATTTTCTAAGCCAGCAACTCTTTCAGTTTCATTTTTGAGTCTTTATAAATCAAATATCAGTCCTCATTTATTTTAGCTTCTTCAAGTTACTTTTGGAACAAACTGCAACCAACAAATGCTTTGCTCTCTATTTCGACAGTAGCAAAAACATAACATTCATTTTATTTCTTCTCACGCGAACAGAGCAAGAAACAATTACAAACATCATTCACTCTATATTAAAATCGTTCATATCATTTTCTGGGTAAAAATGTTGGAGTTGAAGCCATTTCGGCTAAATTTGGGCAGTGGAGATCGGGACCACGTTAGGACCTACCAACTCCCAACCTCGGGGAGTTTTTGGAGTCAGTGGTTTTCGGGAGGAGGTTCGGGACCAGCCTAAGTCCCGACCTGCTCCCGACGCGGGATACGGAAGAGCCTATTTTGAGACGATTTTCAAACTTTCTGAGACTCAGGAATAACCTATCTAGGGTAGATGTTTTCTTATATATAGAGAGGCATTCTCTATGAGTTTTGTATCACAAAATAAACATCCTAAACAACTTCTTGAGAGAATATTATTGAATCATCATCAATAATATTGTGAGGCTTTGTAATTGAGAATACTAAGTTATAAAGTATTACTCAATTGAGTGTTCTAGCTTGATAGGTTATTGTAACAATCTTCCGGATTTGGTTTTTAGTGGATTCTATAGCAGTAACAGACGTACCTTTCACATTGAAGGGGAACTTGTATAAAATTCGTGTGTTATTTATTTTTCCGCATTTACTTCTGTTGTTATCATGATTTTCTTAGATTTGGTGATTGAAATTATGCCTTAAATCACAACAATTGGTATCAGAGCTAGTGTTCATGATTGAAATCTGGGATACAATGTCGATGAACGAATGAGTGATAACACATGTTGTGGAGAAATTTGACGGGATAGATTTCTCGCATTGGCAGATGTGTATGAAGGATTACTTGTACAGGAAGAAGCTGAACAAACCGTTAGATGAGAAGCCTGAGAAGATGGATGAGGAAGAATGAAAAGAGTTAAGACAGACAGGTCTTGGGTGTGATCAGATCATGCTTGTCTAAAAACATGGTTGCTAATGTTACAAAGGAAACTACGACAAAGGACCTGATGAAGGCGTTGTCAAGTCTGTATGAGAAGCCGTCTACCAACAATAAGGTACGATTAATGAAACAATTGTTTCAATTGAGGATGTCAGAGAATACTCCCATAGCTAGGCACCTTAATGACTTCAACAGTTTGATAAACCAATTATCTACTATTTCGGTAAATTTTGATGATGAGTTACAAGCACTGATATTATTGGCATCTTTGCCAAATAGTTGGGAGCCGATGAGGGCTGCAGTTAGTAACTCTGTAGGTAATGATAAATTGGAGCTTAAGGTAGTACAGGAACGCTGTTTGTCTGAAGAAGTTCGTAAGACTGATATGGGAGATAAGGGTTCTGCATTAAATGTAGAAAGAGGTAGAAACTGGGACAGAGGAAATAGCAAGAATAAATGGAGGTCAAAGTCAAGAGGAAGGAGTAAGTCGAAGCTTGGAGGACATACTCTGGAGTGCTGGGGTTGTGGCAAGAAAGGTCACATGAGGAAGCATTGCAAGGCTTCTGGAGGTCGGGACAACAACATAAATGACGTCAATGTTGTTGATGACTACGCAGATGCACTACTCTTGTCAGTTGATTGTTCTATTAATTCTTGGATTCTGGATTCTGGTGCATCGTTTCATACTACACCTAGTCGGGATATAATGGTGAATTATATAGCCGGAGATTATGGGACGGTTCATCTTGCTGATGGTGAACCATTGAATATTGTGGGTATGGGAGATGTTAACTTGAAGCTGTCAAATGGTTCTACATGGAAATTGACAAAAGTGAGACATGTACCAAAGCTTGTGAAAAGCTTGATTTCTGAACAACGTTCGGTGATGGCAACTGGAAAGTAGCACGTGGAGCAATGACTGTAGCTCGGGGTCAGAAGATGGGTACGTTGTACCTAACTGGAGGTTCTCAAAGTATGATAGCTGCTGTTGGAGGTTCTGAGAAGACAAAGTTGTGGCACAATCGATTGGGTCACATGAGCGAGAAAGGTATGAAATTACTTGTTTCAAATAATTTGATACCTGAGTTGAAATCTGTTGATCATCATATCTGTGAGAGTTGTGTTCTGGGTAAGCAGAAGAAGTCAGTTTTGTTAAAACTGGGGTTAAGCCTAAGTCTGAGAGGCTAGAGTTAGTTCACACAGATGTATGGGGACCTGCACCGGTTGGTTCTGTGGGAGGTTCATTATATTATGTAACCTTTATTGATGATGCAACTAGGAAGGTTTGGGTTTATTTCATGAAACACAAATCTGAAGTTTATGGAGTCTTTAAGAACTGGAAAGCTATGGTTGAGAACGAGACTGGGCTGAAAGTGAAGTGTTTGAGATCAGATAATGGGGGTGAATATACTGATAGTGATTTCAAACAATACTGTGCTGAGAATGGGATCAGAATGCAGAAGACTATTCCGGGAACACCCCAACAGAACGGAGTAGCTGAGAGGATGAACAGAACGCTAAATGAACGTGCTCGGAGTATGAGGTTACATTCTGGATTACCTCAGACGTTCTGGGCTGATGCAATCAATACTGCAGCCTTCTTGAGGCCCAGAATAACCTATCTAGGGTAGATGTTTTCTTATATATAGAGAGGCATTCTCTATGAGTTTTGTATCACAAAATAAACATCATAAACAACTTCTTGAAAGAATATTATTGAATCATCAAAGTCGTACGGCACGAGTGGACGTGTTGTGCGACTGTTGTGTTAACCTTGGGAGCTTCCGACGAGAACGATTTACCACCGAGGTCGTGTCGATAAAGCTTTCAAGACAATGGGTCATTTATACCACGATGCAGCATTCTTTAAACCGATAAGTTTTATCATTTCTGATTTCTGTTTTTTCATTTACAGTTTTCATTGTTATCATTTCGGTTATTATTATTACAGAAAGAAAATTTGCATAATTGTCAAACTAACAACTCCAGATACACAACTGAGTAGTGGTTCGGTTAGTAAGCATATAGGCCAATTGTTATAATATGTTCTCCAAGCAGACATTCAGTAATACAGTTTTGGCTCTTTAGGCCAGAAAGGGTTATAATTGCTTCAATGCTACTTCCAAGATCGTAGGTACACAATTGTGATTTCGTGACTGAATTATATGACAAACAATAACTTGTTTACTCATCTTCCCTGTGTAAATCTTGGGAAGTCCTACATGCAGATGACCTTTATTCTGCATTTCAGCTATAGTGGGAAAAGATAGAGTCCAACTCTCATATTCGACCCCTCACTGTCTTCCATGTCCCTAAAGGGGCTTGCTGTTCATTACCATCAGACATACAAATCAAGATCTAAACTTTTCCCGCTAGTTATACGACCCACCAGGTAATTTTGAAGACCAATCATCAAGAAGAATTGGCAGTGCTAAGTAGCAGCAGGAAATATAAAGTAAGCATCTCATTGTGCCATGAGGGATTGAGTAACTCATATAGAGAGTGTTTAGCTGGTTTTTTCTTCGCTTGCTTAGTTGCTTCTAAGTGAGGGTATAACAATAAAGGTTCAAGCTCAATCTTAACTTGCTGCTAATAACTCATTGTGCTTTTCCATGTTTCAAATTAGTTCTTTCATCTGTTATTCAAAATTGTCAGGAGCCAAATGGTCTAAAGTCTAAAGTTCTGTTTTGCAGCGAACATTCCCCTTCTTGAACCCCACAGAAGTAATGAAGGAAAACAAGGACCAAACAAAATGGCAAAAGGGTACTTTTTTATAAGTAGAACAAAACTAATACCTGAAAATAAATCTCAAGTTCGAAAGATGGATTAGTAAAGGGAAAGTATGTATCAATCCAGCGCATTTCCACACCACCTGAAATTGAGAAACAATTAGGCTGAATAGCAGTAGACAAATCTGTATATGTCACCATCAATATGAAAGTCATCCCCTCTCCCTTCTCAAAATAAAGAAAGAAACCCACATTAGAATGCAAACAATAAAGTAAGGAGTTGGTACTGGCATCTGTGATGGTAATAGAGTTATTGATGTGAATGCAAACGGTACGGCAGATATCACTTCGTTCTAATTACAATGAATGGGCCATATGGTCTTGAAAGGGAAATCACGCATACCCAAACAACATGAACAATATCTTAGATATAAAATGTCATAATTGAGATAGACTCCTCACCAAACAAGTGGAGTGCTAAACCCTCAAGACATTTCTTAAGATCTTCAGCTGCATACGAGGTTGCATCAACACCAGATCCTTCCCAATCATCTTTCGTGAAAACCCTCACCCCTTCCATCTGAAGATCCCATTTTGGTGATATTACAGCCGTACAAAGGAAGTACAATGACACGCTGTATAACAACTGTCTGGAACAAAAGAAAAAAATGTCTCTGTCTAAACAAAGAGATATTGACCTGGTGGAATACAGGGTAATGAGTTGAATCAATTGAATCTCTGCGATAAACATCTCCAGTAACAAGGAAATGAGTTTTCCCACTCCTCAGAAGCTCTGCTTGGTGGGCGCTGGTATGGCATCTTAGAACCGTTTGAGCATCCACATAATACGTGTCATTGTAACTTCTACTGACATGATCAGCAGGAACCAGGACATCATCGAAGTTCTGCAGGAAGGCGACTGAGGCAAGATAAGTATGCAGTCAAAGACTTCCAAAGGAAGCCAAGATAAGAACCTTCTGAAACTAAGGACATTGTCAAATTGTCAAATTGGTCCATTCAGCTTTTCAGTCAGTGTAAAGTATAAGGACATTAATGATTAAACAACCCATATTCTCAAGTAAAATAAAATTCATGTCAACTTCCCCGAACGCTGTAAGTCTAGAAAAAACCTTTTTTGAATATCTGATATGTAATAACAAGAAAAAAACTGACATGGTTCAGGAAAGATAGCATATCTTGCATCCCCCCCATATTGCCATCTGGCCAATTGGCAACCTAATCTTTCTACCTAAACAGTATAGACCTGAAACTAATCTCTCAATACCCAGACTGGATCAATCACTTTATGGACTTTCTCATGGACCATGAGGAACCATTATGTGTTTCAGATAGCTGTCGGTGAATCGAATGCCAAGTGTTTGGTCTCATGTCCACGTAGTACAAGTTGAGCTGTTCTGACTTCTAATAGTTGATTCCCAAACTAGGGGCAGCATACTAGAAAGAGCTAGCCTTGTATACAACAGCAAACCTAGCTTTCATATTTTCCAGGGCATCGGGTCTTAGGTAGGAATGGGTATTGGACTGCCCACCCCCAATACCAGAAAACAATCATTCATCAACTTTTTTGCACTAAAAAGGTATTACCTACCAGAAATTATGAAAATTATCATCCTGGAAAAAAATTAAGAAAACGGATATAGCCATATATGCGAGAATCAATAAGTTACGGCTTTTACAAGTAATGTGGGAACAACAAGATCCAAACAAGCTATGTACTGGTTCCAGTTCAGTTTTCTGATAACCAGTGGACTGGAGAAAACTCAGCAGGAATCATGCCAGTTCTAAAAATACTTATTGACTCCTGGTCTCCAAGAATTACATCAATGTAACAGATCATTGGGTAGTGCAGATATAATTGAACATGTTAATTTTAGACTATTTTGGGTTTCGAACTTTCAGAACAAACATTTTACTGGAAATAGCAATAGGGGAAAGTTATGACAGCTACACCATATACATCAAAAGATTCATAAATACATTCGGAGAAAGAAGAAGTGAACAATATTTCTAGAAAATGCGTTGTCTTATAGCTATAAATCAATGTATTACCTGTTTGACAGAAACAATAGGACATAGATCATCGATTTTCTCAAATTTGATAGGATAGTTCGCATCAAAGTAATTGTAGATAGCATTCTTTAAAATGCCAAGTGGATGCTGGTCTCTCCTGTGAAGCTGCAAGCCAAGCTTCCGAAATATCGAATCAGGTACATTGTTTGTGGGATCATCCCTGACTACTTCTGCACATTTAATCATTTAATAAGCACCAACTCACAAATAATCAATAATAAATGCAATATATCTCTACAACTAAGGTGGCAGAGAGGGGGGGGGGGGTTCGAAGAAAAACAAGAGACGTTACATATTAACCAACTTTTAGCATCAGAAATAATAGGTCCAGAATATCTTATATCTTAGTACCAAAGACTAAATGAGCTCAATAACATACAATGTATGAAAGGTCAGAACTTTTAGCAATTCAGACAATTTTCTTTTCCCCCGCATCTCTTTATATCGTGATCCCATTCTGTATCAACTGATTGAATCCATCGAATTATTTTTGCATAATCACAAATGAAATATACACACCAAATATTAGGTAAAACTGAATTGCACGATCTTGTCCGAACCGTATACTTTTGCATCAATGAACAGTTGAAACATGGAAGAACACATTGTACTAACATTTATCGAATTCACAAAAAAATGTGGGGAAATCTTAAGTAAAAGAAAATCAAAATGGATATAGCCAATTCAATCCCTGTTTACTCAAAAAAATTACCAAAAATAAATCCCTAATCAATAATATTACTACCACCATCCCAAAAAGATCATCCACTTTGATTTTCAATTGTCAAAATTAACAAACTTTGAAACTTTAATTGATAACATAATATTAATTTGAATATAAACTATCATTTTAACAAAAAAATAGCTTTAAAAATACTAACTTTAGATATATTCTCACCAAATACTATACAACATATACAATAATCTTTGACTTCAAAATTAAAAACTCAACCATCAAAATTCAAAAATGGACAATCTTTTTTAATAGAAATGAATAATAAATTAGGATCACTAAAAAGAAAAGAGTGTAAACTAAAAATCTTCGAGTTCAGCATTTGAAAAGTCAACAATCAAAACTCAAAACCCAACAATCTATTTAAAATGAAGTGAATAATAAATCAGAATCAATAAAAAAGAAAAAGGGTGTATACTAAAAATATTCGAGTTCATAATTTAAAAATCAGCTATCAAATTCAAAACCAAAACTTGAATTTATTTAAAATGAAGTGAATAATAAATTAATAAATTAGAATCACTAAAAAAGAAAAGGGTGTATACTAAAAATATTCGAGTTCATGGTTGAAAGTCAGTATCTAAAGTGAAACCATGAAAATCTATTTAAAATGAAGTGAATAATAAATTAGAATGATTAAAAAAGAAAAGGGTGTGAATATATATATGTATGTACCTTCTTTAATAACTTTGACACCACCTAGATCAAGAATAGAGGGAGCAATTGCTGCAGAAGAAGAAAAGGGTGAAAAAGGAATTGAAAAAGCAAGAGCTTTGAGGGCATATTTGTGGTTATGGTTAAGGAAGTTATTGGATTTTGCAAATGCTGCCAATGCCATTAGAGAGTACAAAAATGGGAGTGTTGCAGTCCAAGCTGGGAAACTACTCCAAAGGGGAAGGGTTGAGTTTGGGTTGACTTTTTTTGTGAAAATTACTAAAATAGCCGGAAATGCACGGGGTGAAGTACAATTCTAACATTATCAGAGGCCAGGTCGATTAAGTATTCCGAAATCTTTCATAGATTTGCGAGGATATTCGGGAGGATGATGGTTGGGGTTAGATATTAATAGAGTATGGGGTGAGTAAGGTGAGTGTGGGGTTGTTAGAGAGGTTGGGTTTTTTAACAGGCAGACAAATCACAGTTGGATTAGTTAAGAAACCGAGGAGGTGGAATTAAATGATTTGTAATGGGTTGAAAGCGATCACTTATAAGTTGCGGCAGGCCTAAAATTGTTATAGTGCAATTGATTAATGCATCGATTCGAAAATAGATTCATAATTAATTCTGTAATTAAATCCTATTAACTCATATCAATTCGTGTTAATTCGGTTGACTCGTCTTTTTGTCGATTGAGTTATAAACATTTGTGATTTGAAATAACGTTACGTTTAAGCGCTTTAAAAATATGTTAAATATGTCGTTTGGTGGTGGAACCCAAAGATAGTATAAATACTTTTCGGATAAAAGAATCGATATCACAGAAATTTAGTATTAAATGAGTAGTACTTTGTTACAGGATAAATAATATATTTGCATGATCGTTTCATTAAATTTAATGACAAAAAAGTGGAGAAATAAAGCAAAAATATGGATCAGGGGCACAACTCTTCTACATATATATATCCTTAATACGAAATATGCTTTCGTCGCCTCTTACTACCTCTTGGCTAGAAATTATCATCATCATCTCAGCGTTCATTTTTTTCTTTCTTTTCTCTTTGTAAGTTTCTCATATTTAGATTCGAGCTTTAAGTGTTCTTACTATCATCTAAGAGCACCAGGTATATGATTAAACTCTTAAGCTCTTTCGCACTCATGTCTTGACATCCCAAATGATATGTTATGTTGTTTTATAATTTGAAAAGTTAGCAAAAATGAATATTATATTAAAGATTAATCTTTATGTTGTTTATGAGTAGATTTAGGACCATATTATTTTGTTATATTGAGCATATTGGAACATTTTAGGAGTATATCTGGAGATAAATTTATATTATGTAATGGGTTTGATTTTGTTAAATATTTAATCTCGAGTTTTCTATAAGAAGCGGAAATAAATAATAAATGTTCAAAAATTATAAAATTCATTTTTTTAAGTAAGTGTTGTCATGTCTGGGTTGACTATAAGAAAGGACGATTTTGAAGTTGTTTTGTATATAATATAAAATTTTTGGAAGTTAAATAGTACGATATTACAAATGAAAAAAAAATATAAATTTTGAAAATTTTTAAAAGTTGACTTGATATTTATTTTTGAATTATGAGATCTAGAATAATAATAATCGGATTTAAATGGAGAAAATTATATATTTTATCTTTATAAAATATTCGGGCAATTTGTTGGACCATTTTACTACATTTTGAACTAGGATCATTATACCGGGATTGTTGGATTATATTTGATCTTTATTTGGGATTTAATAGATGTAAAGGGGAGGTTATTAAATGGAAAGTAAAATAACGTATATAATTGCTTTGGATAGGAGTTGAGCCCCACGGACCTACTTGGCGTGGACTACTATAGATAGTTTGTTGCTTTTTGCTCGAGGTGAAATCTGAAATCTCGCGATGGGGCCTTTCATATATGATTATATATTTGGCATGTGTTTGTCGTATAGTTATATTGGAATGTATATTGAGTTATGAGATTTTTGGATTACATTTATGATTATACTACGATTGTTGTGTGTGATTGTGTTGCGATGGTTGTGTATTGTTTGTGGTTGGTGTGTGTATTCTTTTCTTGGTGATTTGGGTGAAATGATATATATATATATATATATATATATATATATATATATATTGAGGGGTAGCCTCGACCGGGAGGTTTGGTGTAATATGCATATTGAGGGGTACCCCGAGATGTTTCAGGAGGTTTGGTGTGATATGCATATTGAGGGGGTAGCCTCGGTCAGGAGGATTGTGATGTATATATATGTGTTGGGGTATGTGTGTATTGGTGGATGTGTGGTTGGTGGATGGGTGTGCGGATGGAGGTTTTGATGTTATATATTTTGTTGGGTGTAATTTATTGATTGTTGTTTTTATTTGAATGAACTCTTGATTATCGTTGTTGATGGTTATGAATATATGTGTGAAGTGTTATGTTAGATGCTTTGTAGTGATGTTGAATAAAGGAGTCGCTATGTAATTTCGCAGTAGTTGTTCATTGAGTAGTCTTATTAATGTTTATACATATGTTCTTACATATAAGTATGATTATATGTGGTTTGGATACTATTAAATGGTATTTGTACTCCTTATCTTGTAATTTTACTCCTGTGCTTTTATGGGCGGGCGTTTTTATGCACAAATTCACAGAGTGTGTCGATAAGGAGTTCTTGAGCCCGCGTTGGCTGGAATAAGATCGTAGGTGAGGCGGTGGTGGCATAGGAAGTCCTCAACAGTCCTTCTCCTATTGTTTCCTCTTGTTATGTTTTCTAGAATTCAGATGTTGTGTATTGAGGGGTCGTGTGTGACCATACTACTATTATGATGTATTGTGGAGACTATGTTGTATTGTTTGGTTGTATTATTCTGGTTGATGTATGTTTATGTTAATGATGTGTTTTAGGGGTGTGTTGTTAGTTCGCCACGATGGACTAAAGAGTATTATTATTATTAATATCAAATGAAGTCATTTTATGTGGTTATCCATCGATTGGTGACTCTGGTGTCTGAGTTGTTGATGATCTTATACTCGGGCGGGCCAGGCACAGGGTGGAATGGATACGTGATTTAATAAAAAGATAATATAAAGATTACAACTATCGATTCTGCGGCGGGTCATCAATTTGGAATCGTAGTAACAAATTGTAACTAGGATTCGAAATTGCAAGGCGAGCGAATTTGGAATCGGTTTTAACGAATCGATTAACGAAATAATGGTTAGGGTTCGATGTGTTGGGTATGGGGTGCTCTGTGTATGTAGGGTGTTGGGGGTAACGATTTTTACTTTGATCTACTTAATATTCTAATTATTATTAAGATAGATCTATTTATAAATTTATTTTAAATTATGTGCCTAAACAATCTAATACATGTGTAATATTATCTTTATCCTCGTGTTAAATGAATTTCGGTCTATTTCAATGTGAGAAAAGAGTTTTAGGAAGGGATAATTTGACAAGATAAAAGTACTAGAGGACAATTTGAAAATTCGTTGATAGTTTGGAGGCATCAAGAAATTAATCCAAACTAAATAAGGAAGACACTCAAACCACTAGATTCAAGTATTTGTTGTCAAACCATGAAGGGTTAAACCTTGTTTTCAAGATGTGGCCTTTAGTCAAATTAGAAACGATACTACATGCGAATTGAGTAGTCATAGGCCGCTTTAAGGTTGATTCGGTTTTTGATTTTTTGTTGGGTTATTGGTTTCTCGTTTCAAGGTAAGAGTTATTTGAAAGGTTGAATAGTTCAAGTGTCTATTTGTAATAATTTCATTAGTTCAGATGTCCGTATGAAATTTAGCCAATAAAAAATACTCCCTCCGTCTCAATTTAAATGATAAATACAGGAAAAATTTACTGCTTTTAAATTTATAAGTGATCGTTTAATTTCTCAGTAAGCTTTTTTTGCATTAAAGTTTGTATTGTCTCCTAATATTTTTTTTCTATTGGTTGATATCTTTTCTCCTTGAAAATTGTACAATCAATTATTTTCTTAATAAAATACTTTTTCCTAAAGGCTTGGTGGCTAATGAAGCTATGTGCACTATGGTTTTAGTATGCAGCATGTGGCTGTACTATTTTAGTGTTTGGGCGCTGAGCTATTCAGGTCATTACTGTATTTAGTGTCTAAGCTGACTCAATACACCTAATTTTCATTACTGAAATGACTATATTACCCATAAAATACACATTGAGTCACGGTAAAAGGACTATTTTGTCCACAGCTTTTCTAGTATAGGGACTAAAGTATCTGGGACTAAAATATCATAGCTTTTCTTCATTATCTGTACTTTTCTCGCTACGCATACTCCTTCACTTTACCCCTACTATTATTCTTTTAAAAATACACCTACTGACCTATCTTATTTCCTTCCCTTTACGACCGTTTAACTACCGCTGCCTCGCCGACCATTAACCACTTTTACACCACTTCGACCATCTTGGCTTCCCACGATCCCGTCCACTGCCCTCGTAACCCGCGTGAAAACAGCCGCTGAAATCGCATGGGGCCACCCAACAAGCGCCACCCGGCCAACACCGTCAGTAGTCGGTAGCCATGCTTCCCCGATCACAGGCAAAGGTGGGTGTCGCCCAAAAGCTTAAGGTTTGGCTTTATATGAAATTTGGGTTAAAAAAGTAAGATAAGCGGCCGTTAAGTATTAGGCAGCCGTTAACTCACATTAGTTCGTTAAGCTGTGAGTTCTTAATGAAGTTGAACTATTTAATTAGCTTAATTAAATAGTAATGAGTCGATATCAATAATCTTTCAAGTTATTGATAGAATTCTAAAATTACTCGAACCAATTAAATAACTATTTGAGTGATTACATTTAAATTGATATTCTACATAAAATGTAGAACCCTTTTAATTAGAGAAATACATTTCTCAATTATACGATTCTCTTTAATTTCATACATGAGCTATAACTCGATAAGGCAATACATGTGTGTGTGGCACTTACAGGCTGAGGAAAATAGTAAATTATATAATAATAATAATTGACCAATTACTATTATTATAACGATTAATAGTAAGATCTAGCAATCGCTCATAGCATAAATTCTATCATGAGAACCAGCTAGTAATATACAATTACTAAGTTGAGCGCTAAGTTCGATAATCGCATTTAACCCAGTAGTAAATGAATTGATACGCAATTGTCGCGGCGGAACCTGTCGTGAAATCAATTCTCAGTGATTTCCAGCAAATCCACCGAAATCATGACCGCCACCAGCGGCCTACTTCAATGGTGCGTTTTGGTCGGCTAAAACCCCGAAAATTCCCAAGCCGAAATCGCGTTTGACGATTAGGTTTTGAGTCGTTGGTTAAAATTCCGTGTTTTTGGATGCTACGAGGGGATCACCTCGGTCATCCACCGAAAATTCCCAAGCTCTGAGATCACCTCGAAAATCCGGCGTTTTGGATGCTACGAGGGGATCTCTCCTCGAGGAATTCAAGCTTGGTGACTTGGGCCGTGGTACTTGAAGGTGGTGGGAAAAGCCTTGCACCAGTGGAAGGATCAATAAACGAGGGATGATTGTGTGTACATAAAATGCATATATTTGAGCTTTATTACTTTGTTGAATGTCAATCATACAACAACTCGATAGTATAATTTGGTTTGTTGTGGTAATGCCCTTAAAAGTTGCAAAGGTTTGAGCTTTTATATTTTTAGATAATCAAACTCTGCTGCTTGTAGATTCTTTGTAATTTTTATAAGTGATGCCTGATTGTGGTGGTGATGGTGGTGATTTGGTGTTGTCAGGAGATGGTGATTGTGGTGGTGATGGTGATGGTGTTTTGGTAGAGAGGAGCGTGGGGGTTGTGGTGATGGTGGTGGTTGGTGAAATTTGTGGAGATGGGAAGTATGGTGGGGATATGTGGTGGGGGTGGGCCGAGGCAGGGGATGAGGGTTGGGGGGGGTGGGGAGGTACGTGAGGTAGGGGTAGGGGTAGAGGCAGCCTTCTCTGGCAGAGAGCCATGGCTTTGAAATGATAATTTTGCGGCACTAGTAAAGAGCTTCCTAACTCACTAAAGCTTGCAAAATGAGGGAGGGGGCAAAATATCAATCTTTTCACGGCCAGACACGTATTTATTTGGGTGTGTGTATAATAACTCGAGGGGTGGGGGAGTGCAAGGTGTAGTAAGGAGAAAGGTGTTTCGATATTTTAATATATCTTTTAGTCGTATCTTTAGTGTTAGGGGGCGAAATAGTCATTTTCTTGCGTAGCTTCGATGTATTTTAAGGGTAATATAGGTGTATGGGAGTCGAGAGTCTTTGAAGCCTTTAAAAATAGTTTAGAGGGGGCGATCGGAAATAGTTCGGGGGGAGGTCTTTAGAATGGCTAAAAAATAGTACGCATGGCGCATATTTAAGCAATAGTATAGGGCTGTCGGTAGCGGAAATCTTTCTAAATGATCAAATAAATTATTGAATTATAAAACAAGAAGGCAAATGTAGTGGAAAACTTCTAGAAATATGATGACTCAATATTCTATAGTGGGAAAGCAAAAGGAACAAGGCATCTCCATGAACAATTTGAGACACTAATTTAACAACTCCACCTGTGTCGATTGAACATCCATCTAATCAAACGGTCCTTAAATCCCCACGTGTCATCCATCCATTGATGTCAACATTCAATCTCAGTTCTAGTCAACCAATGACAGCATTTATATAATTGTCCGAAATTCACAAAACCCAAAAAATCCATTACACCTTTTTCTGACAAACAAACAAACCTCAATAATTTGTCCGATCAATATTATGGCTGAGCAATCATTCAAATACGTCATTCTCGGCGGCGGTGTTGCTGCTGTAAGTACAATTCAGCTCGATTTTCAATTTTGATGATCGACTTTCTAAATTTTGAATTTAGTAATTTTATAAATGTTACCGACTTTTTTTGTACTGTATTAGTAATTATTAGTGTATTTTACTTTTATTCAAATTAAAATTATCGTAGCTTATTAGTCTTGACCATGGAAGATCAAACTGGACATAATTTTGTGGGATGGAGGGAGTATTTTTGGAAAGTGATTAATTAAATATTTATGTGTATTTGATGGATTAGGATCTAGAAATCTATAACAAGTCTCAGTAATAGTTGATTGATGATGGAAATGGAAGAGATTTTTACTTGGACTATGATTTATGCTATATATTTCACCGTTGGTGTTTTCTGTTACAGGGGTACGCTGCTAGGGAGTTTGGCAAGCAAGGAGTTAAGCCTGGTGAACTCGCAATCATTTCCAAAGAGGCGGTATGAAGTGTTGCTACTGTTTTCACTCTCTAATTATTATTATTGCTTATTCTACATCAACTTCATCTCAGTATCATCATCCAATTGTCTACTTCATGTTGGATATATTGATGGGAATGCAAAATTTGTGATATCCCACATTGCTTGGCTTGGTGTCGTTTGTTCACTTAGCCAACAAGGGAGGCAAAGGCTAGAGTAAATGTGTAGGTATGACAAAGCCTACAGGTGCCTTGAGTTCAACCAGTTTAATCAAGGCTAATATAAAACATTAGTTCCGTAGACAATACTCCCTCCGATTTTTTAATTTATTTGTTGTTTTAGCAATTTGCATATAAATTAAGGAAAATAAAAAATAGTGAAAAGAAATGCGATTTGAAAATTTCCCAGGTAGCCAATCAATTGAAGCCCATATCATTGGTTCGTTGATAATTTAAAGAGAAAAAATAGTAAAAAGAAATGCATTGAAAATGTAAAATTGTAATTTATTAGGCTAAACGGACAAATAAAATAAAATAAAGAAAAATAAGTAAAAAGTCACATTGAAAATGTAAAATTGTAATTTATTAAATTTAAACCGACAAATAAAAAATAAAAAATTTAGGCTAAACCGACAAATAAAAAACTTGGAGGTAGTATAATACGTTAGTTCGGGAGGCGGGGCTCGAGGTCTTAGGAGGTCTTGGCTTGGTCGAGGCCTGCGCATCAAACACTTATTGATTTGAAACGTTTGGGAGTTCAATGGCCATGATCACCAATGTTAATTAAGTTCATAGAGTGATAATGCATCACAGCAAACTCTTAGGTAAACCAACTTCACTACATATCATCCGGCCTTACCGAATTCTTTTATGCAACACAAGAAATCACAAAAAGCTCTCAAATACTTTTACAAACAATTTTTGGTGATAGTCGCAAGCTCGTCTACAGTTCTCTTGTGGAGCTTCTACTGCTTGTGAAAGCTCTACTTGCAGATTATCTTATCCTAGGAATCGAACACCTTCAAGAATCCTAAGCACCAGAAGGAAGAATTCGAATTCGGTTTAAGGATATTTTGTATATCACAAGATTTGATCTAGATTGTAATTTTATATGAATCGTTTTCTGTTTTTCATTTGTAAGGTTATCTGTTTCTCTTGTATTTTTAGTGTACGTTCCCTACATGTCGATTTGTTTCTTTTTCGATGGATGGAACTTATTCTTTTTGTTTCTTCCCTCCCTTCGTCAATAGGTGGCTCCTTATGAACGTCCTGCTCTTAGCAAGGCATACCTCTTTCCTGAAGGTAAGACAATATTCATGGAAATTGATCATATGGTTGCATTTTCACTCATTGTGTTCAATGATGGTTTTATCTGACTCAGATGCATCCTTTACAAATTTTCTGGGCATCAATGTTACTGATTTTTTTGTTTGTCTATTTTGTTTACAGGAACTGCAAGGCTTCCAGGTTTCCATACGTGTGTTGGAAGTGGAGGGGAGAGATTGCTTCCTGAGTGGTACACTGAGAAGGGTATGTTCCCTTTATTCTTAGTACATATTTCGTGTAATTTTTTGTCAGGCATCATCTTTAATAATGGAAAGTCAAGCACTACATGTTAGCTTTAAGGAAATGTTGACGAATGCTTGTAATCATGTTTCAGGGGTATCATTGATCCTTAGCACAGAGATCGTAAAAGCTGATCTCGCATCCAAGACACTTACTAGTGCATCAGGAGAAACATTCAAGTACCAGATCTTGATCATTGCAACTGGTGCCACAGTGAGTAATATGTCCATGAAACTTATATGCATATGCTCACATTCATGCCCGTTTTTCTGTTGACATTATCCCCGATTTTGATATTTGCAGGTTCTAAAGTTGACAGATTTTGGAGTACAAGGGGCAGACTCCAAAAACATCCTTTACTTAAGAGAAATCGATGATGCCGATAAACTTGTGGAAGCAATCAAGGCAAAGAAGGGTGGAAAGGCTGTGGTTGTTGGAGGGGGATACATTGGTCTTGAGCTTAGTGCAGCACTCAAGATTAATAACTATGATGTTAGCATGGTTTATCCTGAGCCTTGGTGCAGTAAGTGAAAACATTTTTATATCAAGTGTACAATGTGTTCCATACTTCCATCAATGTTGAATCTCGACTGTTTGTACATATTATCTTTTCAATGCACAGAGTTTTGAATGCCGAATCTTGACTTTTCATATGCTTTATGTTCTTACAGTGCCCAGACTTTTCACAGCTGACATAGCTTCATTCTATGAGAGGTATTATGAAAACAAGGGAATCAGTATCATTAAAGGCACAGTAGCTGTAGGATTTGAGTCTAATGACAATGGAGAGGTGTGTTATATGGCACATTATCTTTTTTGTGTTTGGACCAGCTGAGGTCGTGTCTCCTTACTTATCATATTAATTTTCCGTTACTCTATGTAACTCGTTTCAGGTTAAGGAAGTAAAGCTCAAGGATGGTAGAGTTCTGGAAGCCGACATAGTTATTGTAGGTGTCGGGGCTAGGCCTCTAACAGGATTATTCAAAGGGCAGGTTGAAGAAGAGAAAGGTGGAATTAAGGTACGAGTCTTGATCACTATTAGTTACTTCATTCTATATAAACATATTACATAGTTTTGGGAAAATTACCTGTTCATATCTTAACATGTGATGCTGCAAGAGAGCTTAGAGATATATGGTTGTTGCCTAAATTAGTATATTGTAGTAGCGATGTTTATTTTCAGCTGCACCGGTTAATACTATTGAACTAGAAGTGAAAATTTCAAAGTATTTGGCTACCCACTGCTAGTTTTGAGGCAGTACATGGAAGAGCAAGACCAATCCGTGTAGTGATGCCAAATAGAATCTATTGATATGAAGTAGGATATCATATCTGCTCTAATGATTGCAGACTGATGCGTTCTTCAAAACAAGCGTTCCTGATGTCTATGCAGTAGGAGATGTTGCCACATTCCCAATGAAAATATACAATGATGTAAGGAGAGTAGAACATGTTGATCACGCTCGTAAATCTGCTGAGCAGGCCGTGAAGGTATGTTGCCCGAGACCCATCTTAATAGTGTCACCATGTGATCCAAATTTTTTTATAATCAATTCCAAACTTTACGTCACTGAATCTTTTGATAGCACGAGTAAAAATTCAGAGCAATTCAACTTCTAGATATGTTCTCATAATTCCCTAACCATACATGTTTCAGTTATTCTCTTCATAATGATATCCCTTTTGGAACAATTGTTTGTTACATGCAAGCAAAGCCCATAACTATCCACTCCTAAGATTTGTAATTCTCAGAATTCTTTAGCAGAAACGTTTAGTTATTCTCACCAAAATGACAACCCTTTTGTAAGAATTGTTTGTTCCTTGCAATTCAAGCTCATAACTATCATGGTATTTGCAGGCAATTTTTGCTGGAGGGCTAGGAGAGTCAATTGATGAGTATGAATATCTTCCATTCTTCTATTCTCGTGCCTTTGATCTGTCATGGCAATTCTATGGAGACAATGTCGGTGACTCTGTGATCTTCGGTGACAACAACCCGACATCTGCTACTCACAAATTTGGATCATACTGGATTAAAGATGGTAAGGTGGTTGGAGTATTTCTAGAGAGTGGCACTCCTGAAGAGAACAAAGCGATAGCTAAGGTGGCCAAGGTCCAGCCTCCAGCCTCCAGCTTAGAGCAATTGGCAAAGGAGGGTCTCACTTTCGCCTCCAGGATCTGAATGCTGTAACCAGTAGTTTTCAAGAGTCGGCACTCTACACTGTTATGCATGCTTTCATTGTTTAGACCTATGGCTTGTTCCGATTACATGAGATCCGTGAGTTGTCTATTTGGCTTTTCATGTATTTCGAAGTTTATTTGAAGACTGGATTGCTTCCATCTTTAAATTTCTTATTTGATGCTTTGTTTTGCCTAAACTAGATGTTACTGGATCTTTGTGTATTACAGTTTCTACATATTGTAAAATAAGGATACGGTATTTACAGTCCAAAATATAATAATAATTCTCCAATAATACTTCAACAAATAGGAATTACATCTTTCGAGTCTAGAATCATTGCAAGCAGACTCATTGTGGACATCGACAGTACCCAACAGTTCTACAATACATATAAAATCTGAGTCTATTGCTGGTAATTCAACTATATCTACTGAAACCAATTGCTAAAAGGAAAAGAAGGAAGCACCATCGAAACTTTTAGGGCAGTTAAGTCGAGCAGCTCACACATGATTTCTTATTATCTTTCTTACAAATGAAAACCACTCCTGAGACTGCATGTCTAGAATCATCGCTTCAGTGCATTATTTGTCTGTTGAAACAAGGAATTAAAGTTTTTTTCTGTACCTTCAATCTATAGTTGCCTCTTCGAAACTGAAAATGACAGTGGGGCATGCTTGAAGGTAGATACGTCAAACAACTCCATAAACCTCAGGTCAGAAACTCTTGCTTTGGCAGCAGCATAGCGTTGATACTCATCAAACACGGCTGTGAGGCACCATCTTTGCAATTTCCTCAAACATCCCACAACACAACCAGTGCGGTGCTGATCAAGTATATCACACTTCCATTTAATGGAAAAATACCTTAGAATCTAGAGTTATAGAAGAATGTCTATACCTTTCCTCTCTTGCAATGGATCAAAAGTGGATGATTTCTTGCATCTGTTTATGACAAGTAATTATCAACATCAGGAGATGCTGAAACAATATAGGTTAGAACACATAATTTTTAACACATTACCGATGGCAACTCTTAGTGCTTCACGGATCGTCTCCTCTGGAATATTAACAAAAGGTTCCTGCAGTTATCAGATCAATTTGCGATAACTTCAGCAACTAGTCTATTTTGAACAAATAAATGAAGAAAAAAAAAGCATACACGGTTACATTGTATCAAGGACTACAGTTGGAAATCCATATCATTTCGTTTGCTTGCTGTGAAACTTTAGTTACCACTCCCTCCCTCCTATGAAGATGGTCTAATTTGAATATTGATGATCGATTTTAAAATTTGCACTCAATTATTTCTCTCTGAGATGTATAATATTCCTAAACAGGTTCCCTGCTAATATGACCAAATGAGTTCTTGAGAAGTTGTGTATCTAAAATAAACAAACTCTTCACAGATCACATGAATAGGTGATGGAGAAAAAAGTAATCTTCAATTATTTGTTTCATTAAGCTAGTGATTATATACACAATCAATTCGTTATGAAGAAAACTAAATCAAATTAAAAAAACTTTATATCTTTGCATATACTAAAAAGGGAAAAGTACTTACTTTGCATCCCTCTATCCCAAACTGGAAGAGCCTGATCCCATTCGCCTTCAAAAATTCCATATTCGCTTCTGGATAAGGTTCCGGACAGAGATATCTACACGAGTCAAAAACATAAAAATATTCAAAGGAACAAGATCATTACTAAATTGACACTAATTTCATTATTTTAATAACAAAAAGATTGTTCACATTGATTTTCAATGGTTGAGATTAACAACTTTGCAGCATTAACTAACACACATAACTTTGATTTGAATCAAACTTATTATCTTAATTTCAATCAAAACTACCATGTTAATATTTAATGCTTAATGGTAAGGTAAACTATAAATCAAATATTGTGTAACAATCTAATTGATGATTTGCTCTAAATAGTGGGATCACGTTGCATTTAAGATATGGATATTTAAATTGTTGCAAATTAATCGCCAAAAGTATCATATATGTTGCAGTAAGGTCCCAAAAGTGACAAATAATACATATTCGTTCACAAATTTGAATGTATGTGTAATATTTATCATAAACCACTTTCGTAACTAATATGTAACCGAACGATGCTGGAATCAAATCACAATTAACTCCTCATTATGTGACACATAAAAATTATTAGAATTTAAAATTTACAAAGTCAATTATCAAAATTTAAAATCAAAGAATCTTTCTGAAATGGACGGAGTATTAAAGAGAACATAACATTACATGATAGAGCGGAGGCCAAGAGTTTGAAGAAAAGAGAAGTTGGGAGAATCAGGGAAGCCTGAACGAAAGATGCCATTGTCCACCATAGCAAAGTTAAGAGGAGGAATAAACAACCCTTCATTAAGATCATCTAAAGCTCCTTCGTTTTCTTGTTTTTGAGCATCAATGGAGGGTGTTAAAGAAAGCTTCATAATAGGGTTTTCTTGTTTTTGTTGCTCTGTGACATTGACATCATCTTTTTCAACTTGAATAACTTTATCATCAAATTTCATGCTTGTCTACTTGTCTTGATGACTAACTATGAATGAAAAATGGGGTTTATGATACGAAAATTCTACTGTGGGTATATATATAGGTTGTTATCTTGGAAGAGTTTAAAAGTGACGAAAGGCGATGCTGACTTCCTCAATTTTTACAAAATTATACTCCCTCCATCCCACATTGTACATTCTTTTATTTTTTATTTTTTCATATTAATATAATACTAAGTAGTATACAATTAAAATTTATTTATTATAAAAATATAATACCTCCATATTTCCTTTGTTTAAAATTAAAAATACTTAATTTAGATAATATATAAGTTTATATATTTTTCCTACATACATTAATTAGAGGTAATTGTTATATATAAATGATAATTAAAATTTTATGTGACAAATATAAATATAATGAAAAAACATCACTTTGATTGTAAGCAATCAAGTATTTCGAGATAAGATATTGTTATAAAAATCACATGGATTGAGACAAAAGGATAAGCTAGCGGTGGAGGCGATCCTCTACCTACTTTCAATGTCTCAGTATTTTGAAATTTGTACATCATGCATCGGTGATTACATAATAACTATTCATAAAACTTTCAATACATAATGTATAATATTTTATACTGGTAGACATATATGGAGACACAAAAAATAGATTAGGGATCATTTTCAATAATTGACCATTTTTCAATAATCACAAATACTATTAAAATTAATTTGTTATTTCTTATACACTCTCAATACTAACATACACTATTTACATAATGTCACTTAAATAGCGATTTTTACAAGAGGTATTTGAAAAAACTCTTAAATAGAGCTTTCCACCCCTAATATACATTTAAAAAATTAGAAAAACTGAAAAAAATGAATTGAACTTAATTATATAGCGCTAAGCGTTATATGCCATATATAACTTAAATACTCCGTAACACTTTTTAGAAGCATTATTGAAATAATATCGTCTAAATGTATTAAATAGCGCATTCTAAAAACGTTATTGAAGTAAACATTGTATGCATCTTTTAATAATGCATTCTAAAAGCGCCATTTATGTAAAATTAATTTATTATGGAGTATTTCTTATACTCTCTGAAGTCTCAATATAAGATTCATTAATGATTATTATCACCTTATGTAAAGGAATGGTATAATGATAACATTGGAATGGTGGGTGTTTGCTTGGAGGCTATGGCGGACAAAATAGTCGTCTTAAATTGAATTGGACTATTGGGGTTTTGCGTTTTGGTCATTGGTTAGATTAGCTCGAATAGTCTAAAATGGAGTGACAATACAAAACGGTACCAAAATTTTTAGGATAATAATTTTTACACTCTAAAAAATCCTCCTTTATTATTTCTCATCAATTTTTACACTAAAATAAAGTGTCATTATCACAAAATAGAGTGTAAAAATTATTAACCAACTTTTATAATAGATTTAACTTAAAAATTACTTCGTAGTTAACTACAATATTTGTTAAATAAGAACCTTTCAATTAATATAAAATTAATCGTCCAATTTGTTTGAAATTAATAATGTATATTGATAACATCTCAATCCGTAAAAGATAATCCTAAATTATTCTTAAATAATCAAAATCAATAAAATTTGGAATCAAAATTTACATGATAATAATAAAATAGGTTGAAAATATTATATTTTAACATATTTTTTACAAAAAGTATTATACAAGGTATTAGAAAATTATTTGAGATTAAAAATTGACTTATCAAAATTCAAAATTGGAAAAGGACGAAGGAAATATGTATGAACACATTGAAGATAAAAAACTTTTCTAAAGAGAATTGCAAATTGAATACTTTCTAATTTTTTATTCATCAAATTGGATAAATTAAAGTCGACAATGCATATAAAATCAAGTCAAGCAGAACGTTCGTTTTAGCTGGGATTCGATGTCAAATAAATAGAGCTCAATGTTCAGTCTGATTAGTCTAGTTTAAAGAACTACCAATTCAATGGACAATGGGTATGAAAATGATCAAATTTTATACTCCTTATTTCCTACCGAGTAAGTGTTAAAAAAATCTTCTGTCAGTTAAAACTTTTCTTTTGTATTTTTAGCCTTAATTTTTTGTTTTCAAATATTTGTCATTCTAGCATAAGAAAAATGTATTTCTACATTTTCAATATACTTTTTGACTATTTTTTCTTATTGAATTATCAACCAACTAATTATATGATTTCAATTGATTGACATTTTATATTTTTCAATATACTTTTTGATTCTTTTTATTTTTAACTAATACATGTAAATGGTAGAAAGACAATTAAAAGGAAGCGAGCGGAATAGAATATATCTTCAGCGAGTAAAACCTAATACATTCTTATGAAAACTTGGGGTCAGATGCCACCATGCCCATGCAACTTCAGATTCGCTTTTAGTTGTCTTTAGCCGTTTGCAGCCAAGATTAATAAAATATTCAAAAGTATATTAAAAATAATAGAATGATAATTAATTAAGCTATCGATGGTTGGTTGATAATTTCAACAAAAAAGCAGAGATAAAAGAAATACGTTGAAAATGTATAATTGCAATTTTTTATCTTAAAAAAATAATTTGAAGCGAAAATTGGCGCAGAAAGGCAAGTATATAACAATGGAGGGAGTATTAAATGTCGAGAACCCGACTATTCATTTTTGCTAAACATAAGTGATAAATATATGGATATAATATATGCACAGAAACAAGCATATATTGACACGTATGAAGCCACTAATTTTGATTAACAAAGTTTGATGTTTCAGTGGTAATCTGTTTTCCTTTTGTTTTCAGTGGTAATGTCTAATTAATGAATGTATTTCTGATAATAAATACACATAAAGACTAAAGAGTCATTTGATGCATCTCTCTCGTCAACGTGGGACGGCCTAATGAGTAATGACCGATGCCATTTCTAGTAATTTATCATTATATCATGCTTAGTTAAATCATTCGAGAGGTTATTAGAGAGGAATTAATTATATAATGTATGCCGATTGGTGAGAAGAGCGAGAAGCTTTCTTTGTCGACGATACGAGATTAGTTTTGCTACGAGGAGTCAGCACTCTGTATTCTACGTAAAAGAGACAAAAATATTAGTATTTAGCAACTTTAGTTTTTCACCAAATTGAATTATCTTTTTGAAAACATTATATACATCCTTGAAGAGTACTTGTCGGATAACACATCTTCGGAACTTTATCTCTAGTACGGAGTAATTCTTAATATCAACTCCAACACTTCTGCTTCTCTATATATCATCTAACCAGTAAATTTTAATTATAGGATATTTTAGTCAAAATGGCTTGGGGGCTATGTAGTGTACAAATTATTGAAGATACATAAAAATTGGAAAACTATATGAAAATATACTAATATGGGAATTTTGCCCTTATTTATATAAACAAAGTATTAGGTCAAGGGAATAAAATCGGGGAAAGCATTAGATAAAGAAACATCAACTTTGTGGACTATATATATTGCCTCGAAATGCATCAGCACCAACGAGAAATGGAAAGATACTTTTGCTTTTATGGGGGAAAAAGAAAAGAGTAGAGATATAAAGGCGGCATCAAGTTATCACGACAGTTGGGTTTTTGTAAACTAGTCCTAACTTTGATTTGCCCATAACAAAATCAAATCAAAGCAAATTTTATTTCACTAATTGAAATTTTTTTCATCATATTAGGTTTCGTCAAAATTTTTTGCTAGTTGTCGAGACCTCCTCAAATTCGGTACAACAATGTTATTCAAATTAACATCGGGGATGGGCCCTCCTCCTCCTTCTTTATCTAGACTTGATACATGCAATATAACACAAAGTAACATAACTAGAGTTATTTGACTCAAATAAATTCTAAAATTTACATTGAATGAACCGAGAAAATTAAAATTTGATTCTGGTTGAATGTTCAATTTGAATGGTTGCACGTAGTTCGAATCGGTAATTCGAATTTTTTATGATAAAATTAAAAATAATTAGAAAATGATATCACTTTATATAGTTCAAACATAGTTGAACTTAAAATAACATTCTATTTATGCTAAAATTATATTGAACCGAACCTGGAGCAACTCAAGTCCAACTAAGCTTTCTGGTATTTTACGGCCTAGTTATGTGATGCCATGATTTAGATTAAATGGATGAATTAGGTCTCTTTTTTGTTATGTTGTGGTGTTGATGTAATCTGCTGTCCTAATCATACCCTACAGCCTATTGGGTGGGGGGGGGATAAGGGTATTCAAAGAATATGCTATTGGGTGTGGGATCTATGGAGAGCTTCTGAGTAGTTTAAAAACTGTGTGCCACGTCCTTTTTTATTAGTCGATTTTTGCTGAATCTATGTAACAGTACTTATTATAGGTGCAGAATATGTTTGGATTAGATCATCCATAACCGTAAATGTTCAAAACAAATATTAACGTGGCGTCGTATTATTATTGAATATGTCGTGAATATTTAAATAAAACTTCTGTTTCATGATAATAAATATTTCGTATAATAATTGATTTTACCAACTTCAATCGCGTATTTAAGCGTACTCTTAAATCGTATATCATCAATATTTTTTACTTATTTTTTATTATCCAAATAAAATAAAACTAAGCTTTATTTGTAGATATTTTAAAATAAAAAATATTGATAAAATTTTTATTTTAATATTTTTGTAATATTATTAAAAAAAAAAAATAGTAAAATTCAAAATAAAAGTTTGTCATGTAAAAATAAAAAAGTATACTTGAAAAAGATATATTGCGTCCCAATATGTCATAAATGTCGAGGATATTTCCAAAAGTCCCAATAATTGCCATCTCAAATACTTATATTAATTCTTTATTGATGTAGTTAAATATCTATATATTTCACCCTCAATTGTTGATTGTCGTGAATGTTCTTAGAGTGGTCCGATGTGAATTTGTCTTATTTGATAGTTTGAATATAATTCATCTGAGTGCAATGTTCTTTTAAAAAAATTGTCGGGGATTGATTTTGACCATGTTAAGAGACCGACATGTGCTAAATGCTAGTAGTATATAAAATCCAATTAGTTTAATTCTACTCACCTAGGCATATAAAATAGCATAGAACTTGATTTTAGAAGTTTTGTTCGAAAAATTCGATTCAAAGTTTGGTTCAATAATAATGTGATGTAGTAGTGTGCCCTAAGGAAAAAAAAAAACTAAAATTCGTGTTGATCATAGTGAACGACATGAACGTATGAATTTAGTCTAAATTTGTGAATACTTTCACGTTATCATTTTATGTATTTGTATATTCACCAACATTTCAAGAAAAAGAAACTGAGAATCATTTAAAGAAACAAAGTATATCACTACATTAAACTTAATAATAGATAAATAATTTACACTGATCCTAACATTGTCCTGCCATATGTTTTTCTATTATTTTGTTTTGGTTCTGCAACCATGATTGTTGTTGTTGTAACAAGTTGGGTTGACCCATGGACTCGTATGACATTCGATCACTAAATGATGAAGAGCGTCGTACTGCAAATGGGTCATTTCCCGCCATGCTTGGTTGTTGTTGTTGTGTGGAAAATGTTGGCATTGAAATTTCTTGAAATGTATTCTGGTGGGAAGAATATATTGGAAATTGAGATGATTCAAATGTATGATGTTGCGAAGAAAATGTTGGTGCTTGAGTTGCTTGAAATGTTGGTGCAAATTGTTCGAAACTATTGTGTTCGGTTGGTTCTTCTAGAAACGGATTGTAATGGTTGGGTGTCGATGAAGAATGGTTGTATACATGATTAGGTGGTTGTAAAGATTGATTATGTACATGGTTGGAAAATGGTGTGTGTTGATTATATAGGCTATCAAATATAGATGGGTTGAAGTTGTCATTCATATTGTTGGTTGACTGCCCCGATTGTGATGTTGTCTCTACGATTGCAAGCTCCCAACCAGTTACCGGGACATCCCCGTGTTCATTATTTTGTTCTGTACGATCTTGACTTGAAAAATTTTGAGCTAGATCATGTCCATGGAAACCATTGTAATTTTTTTCCATGTCCGAAAAATTTGGCATTGATTGGGTTCTAGATTGATAGAAAGTATTTGAGTGGGGTGAGTCAGTGATATAGTGTGTTGTTGGAGTTGGTAACTCTTGATAAGAATTGAAGGGGATACGATGGATTGAATGTGTTGCAGTTTCAGGAAAAGCATGAAACATATTGTCCCATGGCGTACTTGCTGGGTGTGCTGAAGAAGTTGTAGCCTCAGATGAATCCCTGAATGAAAAAGAACCTGATGGAGTCGCCTCAGGGAATGTACTCAAGGTGGATGATGTAGCTGTAACATTGGGGAATGCATTGAAGTTGTTGGCATTTGAAGCTTGTATCGTTGGACTTGCAGCATCCGAGAAAGCATTGAACTGTGATGGATGTGTTGATGGTATTGCCCCATCATGTGAGGCACTGAAACTGTTGGTTCTGGGGATATTGGAACATTGCATTGGTGCAGTTGTGGTGGCTTCATTGATATCAGTGAAGTTGTTTGTATGTGATGTCTGCCCTGATGAGATCTCCTCCTTAGGAATCCCATTGAAACTATTCGAACGAATAGTGTCCCCCGTTTGAACTGAAGGGGTTGTAATATCAAAGAAAGTCATAAAATCGCCGTTGTTATGTATGGAGTTTGCTGATGAGGGTGGTTCCTCTTCTTGTTGAGAAGATTCCATCTTCCTTTCTTGTTGGGTCTCTTTATAATCGTTATCCGGCCACTCATCCAGAGACAAGAGATCAACCATTGATGAATTTAGTAGTGGCAATGATCTTGTTGAACCTGACTCACTTATTCTAAATGGACTATCTCTTGGGTGTTGCTTCTCAAATTGATCAGAATAATCCTCCAAATCAATTGAGTTTGAAGGCGCAGTTCCATTCTCCGTGGCACTTATCAAGTCCTCCAGTGATGTGCACCGTGAACCAAAATCGGAATTACATTCATAGTATCTTGTTTTGTCTGAAAAGTCAGATCTTCTTCCATTGTTATCATGTCTATTAGATCTTGAGAAGGAAGGCGAAGAAGGAGCCGGAAGAAGTAGAAGGGGTCGATTGTTGGGCGACTTTGCTGCTATTGTTGGAAAAGATGATTGATCTTTCAAAAACTCTTGTAATGTTTCCATTAGCTCCTCTGATATACAGTGAACACTCGGATACTCTGAGGATCTTCCCACACCCATTTCTTTACATGAAGCATAGAAAGCACCAAGATCCTCATATTGCTTTGAGGCCTTAACACATGTATGGTAGGCACTTACACAAATTTGATATTGTAAGTGAAAAAAGCTATCAAGTAGAAGGGTAAGTGCATCGGAGATATCTTTATACAGATCAAAGGTTTCTTGAACAATTGCATGAAGACATGTTTGGATCAATCTATTGGCCATGGCTTGTCCTGTTGGTTTTGTTGATATGGCTCTGTCCATTAATCGTTGCCAGTATGAAATCTTATCAAGCAACATTGCTGGTTTTGTGTTGCGCCCAGGCTCGTATGGCCTAGGATTGTTTCGAATGTGGCTTGAGGGAGAAGACTCCGCCTTGTCCCTATATGTAGTATACCTTCGTTGAAGTTTCCCCGTGAGGAAGCAATCCAAGCGCTCGTCTAGGTAGTGGGCGAAGGTCCTAACGAATACAGTAAATTCATAAGGGGTTGAATTCGAGTCATCACGAAAGCTGGAGAGGTTGAGGATCCTGGCACCTCGTTTCATTGCATGAAGAACTTCCCTGGGAAAATAAGGATCCCCATCTTGAAATATTCTCAAAATGAGCAACAATGACTTGAGGGCGACGATCCAATTTCTCGTCCTCCCAATGCGTTTTCCAATGGCTCTGGCACAATATGATGCATATAACTTGCTTGAAGATACAAATTGAACAATCTCATAAACATAACGATCATCTATTGGGTCATCCTCATGAGATGTGGCTTTGAGGATTGCAATTCTAAGATTTGATGTACTGTTGCTGGAAACTTTTGTAAGACTTATGCTAGTTTGATCCTTGACTGCACCAATAGCCTTTCTTAACTTACTTGCCATTTTCTTTCTTTATTCCTCAACCCAAGAAACAATGTGCCTAGTTGATATCAAAGAGGCAAGAAACTAAATCCTATGAAAACTCGTAACAATTTGAAAGAGCTTTTTGCATAGCTCAATTGTAACAACAAACAAATAAAAAATGTTTGTCTTTTCTAATAAGCAAAAAAATGAAAGATCAAAACTTGTTGAATAAGGTCATACCATCATTTTACAAAAAGAGAGAGGAAAAAAAGAGAGGGGGTGGATAATAAGAGATTCAAATTGTAAACGATGTTCTTATGGATACAGAAAAGAAAGACAATCCTCAAATGTCTCCCAACCTTACAAAAATGTTCAAAAATTACTCACACAACTAAGTCCATTTGTTACAATAACTAGATCATTAGGCATGAGGGAATGTAGGAATTTTCTATATTAGATTTGATGAAATAATGAAAAATGAGATTACACGATAAATATTGAAACGAGCAATAATATTTTTATACAAAATTATATAAAACTAAATTTAGAACACGTTATACATATAGAGAATATATATAGTAGAATCTCTAAGGAGAGGGAAAACACTCTTATCTCAAATTATACTTCGCCGTTTTTTTAATTATGGGTTTGTAGATTTAATATAGATTAAGGAAAAGTAAAAATAGTCAAAAGTGCATTTGAAATATAGGGCTGACAATCAAATTGAAATAATATCATTGGTTGGTTGTTTTATTTTAAGAGAAAAAGTAGTAAAAATGCATTGAAAATGTAAAAGGCTATTTATTATGCTAAAATGACAAGCTATAAAAAATATTTTTTAGGCTAAAGCAGCAATATAAAAAAAGCAGGAGATAGTATATGGAGTGCTGAACAGATTTAATCCGTAATGCCTGACACACAAGGGTTTCCTGAAAGCCTTTCATTTTGTCCATGAGCTATTATTATACTGAATTGTCCCACTTTGGAACATTTTCCAAACTTGCTTTTAAAACTATCTATGAAGCCGAGTTTGGTGTTAAAGAGTGAAAAAACTCTTTTTAATATGAAAGGGGTAAATTTAGAATTGTTTATATATTAGATTTGCCCACTGCCCGATCCTAGTTTTGAATTTTTTTTTAAAAAATTAATAAATAGGAGTAACTAAATAATCGAATTATATTGTTGTCGATAAGAGTGCGCTAGTAGAAGTGCGGATCGATTTGGTTGGTTTCGATTTTCCAGTAGGGTACGTCTAGCGCATCGTCTTGAACTCAAAATTAAGTCATAAGACTAGATCTAATCCATGTACTTTCAATGGTATTTTGAGATATGATATATAATTTGCATACACATTCAATACACAATACCATTCTTTTTACAAATATCTATATTCCCTATATTATTAGCTTTAGAAAGATTTATATATATTTTATTACATTATATCAATAATGAATAGAATTAAATCTAAATTTCTCTCCTCAGAATGTACAGATGCAAATATTACAAGATCTTAAAAAAACTAAACAATGAAAATAGAGAAATCTACAGAAAATTTAGAAATCGGTTCGGTTATTTCAAAGGTCGAACAGAATTGATTCAGTTCCGTCGATTTTAAAAATTTGATTATTTTAGATGTGTTAAGATTTGGTTTGATTTTTATCTGGCTTTTTTTTCTTTCTTTAGGTAGTGTGAGTGAAGCCCACCAATAAAACTTGATACCTACTAATAATCACACTAATAATAGGGCGTCGACGAGTAGTAATCACGCTAGTATATTCTCCTTTATATCTATTAATATAAATATTAGAGCATTAATTTGGCAAACTAGGACCCTTTTAAAGTATTTTTTTAACTTGATATAATTTTAAAATTATTTATTTGCTAGAGTAGCAAAATCTCTTGTCAGGTATCTAAAATGTCCCCATTAAACTAGTACCCTTCATATTTTCAATTTTCTTCCCGCCTCTTGTCATCACTTACGTAGTCCTCTTCTTAAAAACATAGCCACCACCAACCGCCACTATCGGCTCCTTAAAATCTAGCCACCTGGCGATCTGCTTAGCCTTCAATTCGCTTTCGCCACAGCGAAACCGCCGCATCAATTACCACACCCAAAAGCGGAACTGCACCCCGCTCCCGATTAAAAGCGAGAGAGCCCTACCTGCGCTAATTAAGAACCCAAATTGGCAAGAGAGGGGTCGGCGACTTTTGAGGGGAAGGGGGAGGTTATTGAGGGGTGTGTGGAGAAGGGGTGGGGGGGCAAATTCATGATGGGACATTAGGGGTTGGGGCAGATTCATTGAGGGTAGGAAATTGAAGAAGATGAAAGGTGCTAGCTTAATGAGGGCATATTAGATAATTGACAAGTGAAGGGTGCTATTATAAAAAATCATTTAAAAAGGGTTCTAGAAGTTAAAAACACTTTCAAAATACTTTCAATTAGCCAAATTTCTCTATTTTTGCAGCAAGTAAAATTAAACTCTAATCTTGTTCACAAGAAACAATTTGTCATATTTCTCCATTTTCCAATGCTTGGAATTAACTTAGCTAATAACTTCAAGTCTTTTTACTTGCCAAGTATTTTGATTTTCTAATATTTATCTAGTTAATATCAATGTCCAATTTATCTATTAACAATTAATGTTCATCGCTATTATTTTTTATGCACTATATCCCTTTAACATTTGAAATTTGCATTAAATGAGCTATAGCTTGGATCTCGTCTCGAACCACATAAATTTATATTTTATATTTTAATTTTTTCATACTTTGTCATTAAAATTTGTATGTTTGGTCGAGCACTCAAGCCAGATTCGAGCGAGATCGAGCTACTCAGCCAGAAACCAAACCTTGAATCATCTGTTCGATACAAACTCGAATCTGTTCAGGTATGCTAATATTGAAATAACATAATTTATCAATATTGATATCACTGTATAGAGGTGCTAGTCGAACCGGGCCCTACCAGGCCGTCAGCCGTCACGGAGCCCGACCTATCTATTCGGCCCAGGCAGTCCCAGCGCTGAACCACCGTCCATTAATAATAGTGCGCGTAGTAATCACGCTACTCAGTAGTCTCCTTCCTATAAAACTACTCATATTCTATTAGTATAAACCATGATTTTCGCAACAAATAAAAATCAAACTCATAATAACAAGAAACAATTTATCATAAAAAATGTCGCAGCCAGGTGAAGAAGAGACCAAACCTAGTGCTGACCAATCAGCTGTTCATATCAACCTTAAAGTCAAAGGCCAGGTTCACTTTTTTTATTCGTTTTGTCATAATTTGTAGTTTAATCGATTTTTTTAAATCATTTTTTGAGTATTTTTTTGAATTATTTTGTTGTATTTTTATGTTACTCTGTCTATTTCTATAATATGGTCGGCTTTTTAATTTTATTGTGTTGGCTTTTCGTATGCAATTTAATTTGTTTTTTGTGTGTTAATTTGTAGTTTAATTAATTTTTAATTAATTTTTGAGTTTTTTTTAAATTTTTTTGTTCGGTTTTTATGCTACTTCGTTTATCCCTAACATTTGATCCATTTTTCAATTTTGTTGTGTTCATTTTTAAAAATTTAAAATTAAATATTTCATCTTTTTTGTGATAATTTGAAGTTTAATTGTTTTTTTTTTAATTTTTTGAGTATTTTTTTGTTTACTTTTTATGTTACTCTGTCTATTCCTAAGATATCGTCCATTTTTAAATTTTTTTTGCTGTTGATTTTTTAAAATTTTAACCTGAAAAATTAGTTGATAATTTGATGTTTAATTGATTTTTTATTGTTTTGATTTTTTGTAGGGTTTTATGCTAATTTTTAGTTAAATAATACTCCGTATGTAATTTAACCACTAGGGTTAGGCTATTTAGGCTAGTGGTGACGGATATTTATTTTTATTGTAATGACGAGGTTCCAGGTTCGGGTATTTCCAATGACGAGAATTATGATTTATTCCGAAATTTCGACACTATGATTTTAATTAGGAATTTGGGTTATCTTTATGCTCGATTTTGAATAATTGTAATAATTAGTGCACATGAACTAGGTTGTTATGATTTATTCTTAGTTTTCGATTATATAATCTTAATGGCCAATAAGGGTTCGGTTTATACTCTCTTTATAGAGTTGAAATACTACATAGGTTCGCACGAAAATGCTGTTTAGAAAGGAATAATTGTAAACTAGTTTTGATGAGTTCATCAAAATTGGGATTTGTATATGTGCCATTGTGATGCGCTCTTGTAGTAATGTCTAGAAATTGGAAGTATTAAAACACTAGTGAATTCTAGTTTGAAGGCTTTAATGGGGAAAGGCTACGAAGAATGTGTCCTTGCTTTATGGGGTCCATATGGATAATGGTGAACGGGAACAAATCGAGGATAGTTTTTGTTTGCCTGTTTGCTTTCTTAATTTTATTTATCCAATTAGGTTAATTTAGGTCAAAGTAGTTTTCTTCATTAACCATATCTACCTTGTTCTCGTTAACCCGAATCAGGTTGTCATAGAGGCGAATAATTTTATTCATAATGTTGGACTTTGATTCATCTTGATGTACACCTATGTTAATTTTTAAGTTATTATTTACCTTGATTCACCAATTCAAACATACTATGGTGTTCACGATATGTTCGAAGAATTTTCAAGATGTTTTTCTTATTTGATGGTGATCTATCATCACTTTTTGGGAATGGCGAACAATTCTGATTTTAGTTGCAAGTAATTGGCATGTTTTACTCCCCCAGAAAAAGCCAAATATGATAAACATCTGTCAAAAAGGTCGAGTAGTAGGTATTCTGTTGCTAACATGTAGTGCTGGTGCGTGGTTCATGCGGTTAAAAAACTGAAATGTCAGTCTTTGAATTGAAGTTTGGTTATGGTATATATGCAATCTTTGGTTGTATTTCATTTAAGCATTTGATGTGTTGGGTGCAGGATGGTAATGAAGTGTTCTTTAGGATCAAGAGGAGCACTCAACTGAAGAAACTTATGAATGCCTACTGTGAGCGTCAGTCTGTGGAGATTGCCTCCATCGCTTTCTTATTTGATGGGCGTCGTCTTCGAGCAGAACAAACACCAGACGAGGTATGTTCCACAATATCGCAGATGCTCTCTTCATTGTGGAGTTCTCGACCTACTCAGTTACTTCCGACACCCCCACACGAACAGAAAAGTATTAAACGTGTCATTTCATTCGTGTTGACTTTATTTTGTTTTTGCAGTTGGAAATGGAAGATGGTGATGAGATTGATGCGATGTTGCACCAAACTGGAGGAGCCGCGGCTGTTTGAGTTTTACTCATCATTGTCCGATAAATATTCTACCGTAGTAACTATCTCGTTGCTGGATAAATATGCTATCTTAGAACAGCATACTCCTGTTTAGTAATGAAATGATAACCTCCCAAAGGTTTGTTGAACATATAACTATCCTTTATTTATTTCGTCTTTTCTGAAGTTTTAATGCAGTCTGCACTCTCTCTGTATATGTTCCGGAGTATCAGTATTTTTATTATACGACTCAATTTGGTATATAACAATTACTTCGGATTATAACAATTACTCCGGAGTACTTGGATTATTTCCTGCATTTGGTCTAATTTTGGGTGAGGGTACTTTGGAGAACAGAGAATGTATCATTTATTTGTTATAACGAGACGTATAGGAATTAAGTAAAAGATTTCAAAGAAAGAACACAATTTTTTTTATATAAATATCCCTAACAATGTGTTAAGGATTCAATTTCGTCTTGAGCCATTAGAAATTTCATTCTTGAGGATAGAGAAATAAAATTTAAGCACAAAATAGTTTGAATATCTGGCGTAGTAAAATCACTAACTATTTGGTGTAAAAGGAATATATGATCAATTATTGAAATTAAACTTAAGTAAAATTTAAATGTGAGTTTTGCTCAGCTTAAATTTAAGAAATTTAAATAATCTCTACTTCGACTTGAGTTCTTCCATACAAATTCTTTTGAATTATCAAAATATAAGCGAGCCAGTCCTTCCCGTAAAATGAATGTTGAAGAATTGCACCGTCTTGCAGAAATTACGGATGTTGCGGGAATGCAGGATATTACTCGAGAGTACGATTTGCAGGAGTAGTGAAACATATGTGCCGAAATGAGATGTAGTATTCTGCGCCGGATATTCCCTGCAACATTATATTTCTAAGCATTGAGCAAGTTCAAACAATGTTGAAGCTTTGCTCCATAGAGGAACGGTTTAAATGAAACATATCGGTATAACGACCCTTTGGTCGGCCTTGAGGTTAAGATCATCACCAACATGTACAAATTGGCGATCGATGGATACTTGACACAAAATGACTTCATTTGATATTAATAATACTTTCTTTAATTAAAGTAAATGTGCGGAAACTTTTGACTAACTGACCCTAAAACCGTCATCGACATGGCATCACGTCAACAGCGCGAGATAATACAATACGACGATCCATAACATAGTCTGCTGATGCATGCATGTAGTAGCCATGTCGAACATGATCCTCGATATACATGAAAGTTCTAGAAACATAACAGAGGAAGCGATGGGAGAATATTTGTTAGCGAGGAGCAGCATGTACTTCACCGCCTCACGATCTTATTCCGCGGCCTGTCGACACGGCTCCTCAATGACCTGATCACTCGCAGAAAGCACCAGGCGCCAAAATGCCCGCCCTTAAGAAATAGGGGAAGTAGGCTGCGAGAAGCTGAAGTATTTACAAATACCACAGTGGTATCAACCACATATAATGTATTTATATATAAGAACATATGTATAAGCATTAATATGAACAACCACTCCCAAATTACGTATGTGTACATTGACATTACTACGAGATCAACATAATAATACATATGTTTATGACATTGACAATGCGTAATCAAATATTCGTTCGAATAAACAACGATCAATATTGGTTAGTCCCGACAAAATATATAACATCAAAACCTCCATCCATAGCGTAGTCGCAAATACGTATTCATCAACACGCGTACTCCCAGCGCCCGTATATATACATCCTGATCCTCCCAGGCCAAAGTACCCGCTAATGTATCATGCTCCTTTGAGCCTCGGGATATATCACCGAGGCTGCCACTTGATATCACGCCAAACCTCACGATTACATTTGCCCTCGATGTATATGCCGTTTCACTTTCAATCGACATGCGAAAGAATACCTTTTGACCACAAAGCGATACCTGACCACACTTGATGTAATCCATGGCACCCAACAATCGTAGTATAATCATAAACGAACTACAACAATCTCCTTAACATCGATCTCAATAAATCAATATACATTCTAATGTAACCACATGACAAACACGTACCAAATATATAACCATAATATATATGAAAGGTTTTAAATCGTGAGATTTATGATCACCACCGAGCAAAGGCAAAACAAAAGTCAACTAACCGATCCAGCTACCGGTTCCTACTGATATTTCTCGAAATTGTTAAGTATTTATGTAAATTGTTAATTAGTTGTATTAGTAAGGTTGAAATTGAATTGAAAATAGTCTACTAGCCTCGCATTTAATTATCATTAATCTCACCCTTTCAGTGTAATTATCATTAATCTCGCTATAATATTCACAAGCTTAAAAATCGAAAAGGTTTCAACTTTGTGCACTTATCCTAATTAATGCACTGAATTGCGTATAATTAACAAGTTGTATCGAGGCCTATAGTTAGAACTTAGCCAATATCTAGTAGCGTGATCATGAGTAATTGTAAGAGGGGGCTTTATCCGTTGTTAGATCTCACTTGACACAGTGGTAGTGACTATATTGATTATTAGATACTTTCGTATGGAGACTTTTTGCGGCCTTGAAGATTATGCTTTGTGGCATGTTGTGAAAGAAGGTCCCTTCGTTCCCAAAAAGACGACACTTATTATGGGAAGTGGAGGAAGAAAAAATATTCAGGGTTCAAAAGATATTTCTGAGAATGATAGTGATGAAGTCAACAAAGAAAGTTTGAGTCTGATGCTAGATTGGAAAGGAGACATTGGAGCGACAAAGGGATGTTGTTGTCTAAGAAGATATTCTGAGGACTTTTGAATTATTAAGTGAAAGTGATAGGAGGAAACCTATCATTAAGAGTAATGATAGAGCTAAGAATCTCTTCCTTGATACTCTTAGCTTGGTTAGTATGGAAGGATCAAATCATACTAAAACACCAAGAAAGTTTGGGATTGTCTTGAATTGACTCATGTTGGAACATCAAAAGTTAATCATACCATGAGTCGACTTACGTGGAGTATGGAAGCCTTTAAGATGAAACAAAGGTGAATCAATCGAGGACATCACAACAATTGAATTTGATCGTGAACAATCTTGAAGGACTTAGAAGAAAGATTATTCAACAGGAGGGAATTGAATAGCAAAATTCTTGAGTCCATCGCTTAATGATTTCAAAAATAAAGTTTGTGCTATTGAAGAGAGAGAAATTTAATAATGCTAAGTGAAATTTCTACAGTGTTCATGGGAAATTTGATGGAGGTGGAAATGATTGTGGCAAGAAAGAAGGCAAGAAGAAGGCAAATCAAATCAAATCAAATCAACTCTTTGCTCTAAAAAAGTCAATGAAATGCAATCAATGAATCTCCCTATGGAAGATGAAGGCGATAAAGATGATGAAGAGTGATATGATGACTAAACAATTCCATAGTATTTGAAGTTCAGAGAGAAAAATTCCCTCTAAATTCAATGCAAGAAATGAAGGATACGGGAGGAGGAACTCCGAAGGGAACCCAACCTATGCAAGAAATGAAGGAAACGAGAGGAGGAACTCCCAAGAGAACCCAACCTATGCTAGAAATGAAGGATACGAGAAGAGGAAGTCTCTAGGGAACCCAACCTCCACTCTAAAGTGCTTTGAATGGCTTGACTAGGACATGTGAGCGGAATGTCCAACCAAGAAGGGCAAGCCTTTCCAAAGGCACTAAATGCTTGAGATGATGAAAAACTCCGGGAGGAGTTTGAAGCGAAAGAGGAAGTAGCACGTGGTGTGTCTCATGGCCCGAAGTGAGGTATCTCCATCATCCTTATGTGGTACAATGAAATGAGTGTTATATATTGATGAGGAAGATTTAGGAATAGTGCCTATGATTCCATGTATAAAAGTTTTGGAATTCTTTTAGAAAGGAACACATAATTAATCTTGAGCAATAAAACTTTAGGAAAAGAAAAGTCAATACTTGAAAATGTAGTTGAATCTTTGACAATTCATGCCAATAGAGTTGATTCTGAGAAAACTTATCTTTGAAAAATAAACTTGAAGATTTGAAACTTGAAAATGAATCAATTTCTAAAGATCTCAACAAGTTTTCAAAGGAAAAAATACTTTTGGATGAAATTCTAACTCAAAAAATTTCCTTCAATAAAAGTGGCATTGGATATGATATTTGCTATTCTTCTAACAAAAACAACGCCTCTTCCTCTTCCCTCTTAGAAAGCTTACCTAAACTTGTTGCTCAATATTAAGCTTGTCCCTTCCACCCAATCTTATGCTCCAAAAGAAAGTGAATCAAAGAATCGAGGAAAGCAAGTGAATCAAGGAAAGCTTTTTCTCAAACTAAAACTCAAAGTGAAAATGCACATTTTATGAACATGAGAATCACTTAACTCGTTTTTTGCCATCGAGAGACTTTTTGTGATATGGGAACGCCATGAATTCACTTAGAGAAAAGGTCTAGTGGATAGTCAAAACCCCTTTTAGTCAAGGTAATGTAAAAGGAACTAAAGTGACTTGGAGTACCCAGTGTGAGCTCTTGATTTGCTTGAAGGAAAAGCCTCCACGAATCAAGGGGAAAAATGTTTGTATTGAGAATAATGGGTGCTTTCACGACATATGTTCGGAGATGTATCATTATTCCTAAAGCTTGAAAACAAGGCTCTTGAAAATGTAACTTTCGGAAACAATGAACAAAGCAAAATTATTGGCAAAGATTGGATTGGTAAAAAGGGTTCGTTTAAAATAAAAAACGTCTTATTGGTATAAGATACTTAAAATTTAACTTGTTGAGTGTAAACTGACTTTGTGAAAATGAATTTGTGTTTCCTTTAAAGCATGATAAAGTGTGTTTTACTCATTTTTCCTTCGTCTAACTTGTTTTGAATGCCTTTAAAAAGGAAAAGTATATTATTTTAACTTTGATGAGTATGATGACTATGAAAATTATATATGCATGCATCTTACATGTGGAAGTTGATACTTGGCATAGGAGACTTGGACATGCTAGTAGTGAACTTTTGTCTAAATTATGCAAAAATGATCATGTTAGAGGTTTACCAAAATTAAACTTTGTAAATAAAATCTTATGTAATGCTTGTCAACTTGGTAAACAACATAAAACCTCATTCAAACTTGTTAATCACGTATCTACCAATAATGTCTTTGGAATTGTTGCACATGGATCTTTTTTAGGAAAATGGATGTGATTAGCTTGGATTAATTCAAAGTATGTATATGTTATTGTTGATGATTTCTCAAGATATACTTGGACCATTCTTCTTGAAAATAAAAGTGATGCTTTTGATGAGTTTGTTAAGTTGTGTAGAAAGGTTCAAAATGAAAAGGGAATATGTATCAAGGCCATTCGAAGTGACTATGGTGGATAATTTGAGAATGCTCCTTTTATGGAGTATTGCAATGAGCATGACATCTGACCACTGACTTCTCGGCTCCCTGGGAATCCACAAAAAAGCGGCATGGTAGGGAAGAATAGAATCATCAGAAATGGCAAGAACCATGTTAAATGAATTGCCAAAGTACTTTTTTTTGGGGTCATGAGGTGGACATGGCGTGCCATGTGTTAAATCGAGTCTTCCTAAGGCCGCTCGTGAAAAGAGCCATATGAAATCACGGAATGGGAATACGCAAACATCTCCCTACTTGAGGTTTCGGATGCAAATGCTACATACCGACCGCAGAGGATAAGTTGGGTAGGTTTATTTCCCAATTAAATGAAGGTATCTTCTTGGCTATTCTAAACATGGTAGAGCTTATCTTGTCTATAATAAAAAGGATCATACTATTCAAGAATCAATACATGTTTCTTTTGATGAGACTAACCCATTTACTAAGAAAATTATTGAGGTAGTGATGATCGTAGCAGGTTAAAGTAATTTATCTAAAAGGTATCCGAACCTCGAAAGCCAAAGAGTAATCCACCCTAAATCGGTGGAAGAGCGTCAAGAACCTCGCGTTGAGAGAGAAAGAGTTTAGAGAATTCAAGAAAAGGGCCTTGCTGATGTGAGCGATTACGCTTCACGAGACGAACAAATGAGATCTTCAGTGGATTAGAAACAAGATTGAAATCATCCGCTTGAACAAATTGTTAGTGATCCGTTAAAGGGGGTAACCACTCGATCCTCTTTGTAGAAATTGTGTTAACTTATTGCTTTTTGTCTCTGGTGTCCTAATAATGTTATGAGTTCTAAGAGGATACTGGAATGGGTTATTTCTATGTAAAAAGAACTTGAACAATTTGAAAGATGTAAAATTTGGTATTTAATTTGAAAACCTACTCTTGATAGAACTATAATTGGAACAAAATGGGTTTTTAGAAACAAACTTGATGAAACCGGAGTTATTTTAGTAAATAAAAGCCGACTTGTTGTTCAAGGCTATAATCAAATCGAAGGGGTAGACTTTGATGAAACGTTTGCACCGGTTGTTAGGTTAGAATCCATTAGAATTATATTAGCCTTTGCTAGTTATATGGATTTTAAACTACACCAAATGGATGTTAAAAGTGCTTTTGTAATGATATTTTAGAAGAAAAAGTTTTTGTAAACAACCCACGATTTTGAAGATACTAAATATCCTAATCATGTTTCAAAAGAAATTTGGATAAAGGCCTTTGCAGTTAAAAACCGAGCACTGAAACTTTGGTATGAGAGGGTGGAAATCACAGCGCTTAGTTATGATGGTTTTAACGAGAGCTTCGATCTACACTTTCCTTAAACCAAGGGTAAACATCTGCATGTAAGTTCCAAATTTGTAACGATGATGTCATTTTTGGTTACTAACAACTCTTTTGTGTGAAGAATTTTTATAATATGATGACCAAAAGATTTGAAATGAGTATGAGGGAGAGTTGAATTTCTTCCTCGGGCTTTAAGTTAAAAATGGAGGATGGAATATTTATATATCCCAAAGCAAGTTCTAAAGGAACTAATAAAGTTCGACATAGTAGGCCTGAGGTGATAAGCACTCGATAGCGAGCTGCGGCTAAGCTTGACAAGGATGAAGCGAATGCAGTGAATGAAACAATGTATCGAGGTATGACCGGTATGCTATCTTTACAGCATCTAGACCGGATATTATGTTTGTCATATCTTGTTAAGCTGGATTTTCAATCTTGTCCTAAGGAATCACATTTATAAGAGGTTAAAAGGATTTTAAGGTATGTTAAAGGGAGGCGAAGTAGATTTTGACCATTGGTATAATGAAAGTAAAGAATTTTGATTTAATAGGATATTTGGATGCGGACTTTGCGGGTTGTACCTTAGATAGAAAGAGAACAAATGGAACATCGCTTTCTAGGTCATAAATTAACCTCTCTTTGTCTAGTAAGAAGTAAAATAGTGTTACGTTGCTTATGCGCTTGAAAGCGAATATAGCCATAGGTGTGTCGCCTTGAGTACTTTGGATGAAACAAGCTAGGGATTTTGGCCTTAAGTTTGATTTTATTCGGTTTGTATCCTATTGTATGAACATTTACTAAGAATCCGTTCAACGCTCATGAGACCAAACACATAGATTTTAGCTATCATTTTATTAAATGACCATGTTCAAAAGGTAATATTGATCTGCGACTTTGTAAGCACAAATGACCAACTAAGCGGACATTTTCACAAAGCCATTAGGAAGATAATTTCAATAGAATTTGGCCGAGAACTTGGGATGCTCGTCTTTGCTAGTGTGTGATTATGTGTCATTATGATAGTAAATGGGTGTTTATTGCACTTTTGGCATGTATGTGTTTTTTATAAGTCATCTTGTTATATATTGTGTGTTCGGGGTTGCCAAGGGGTGACTTTACTCGATACCATCAATTTGGGTTGTCTCGAGAGTTGATCGAGATGTGATTTGAGTTATTTTTGGGATGAAAGTGTTATTTCGAAAAGTTCTTCCAACAATGAAAATACCGTATCGGGCATGATCGGGTCTTGGGAAGCCTCGAAAATGGCTGCTCGAGGTAAGCTAGATTTAATGAATGTAGGTATAACCAGAAGTCTCAAATCTGATATTGATTCTCGACATAAAGGCCGGTTTAACACAAAAGCGCTTTCGTAAAATTTGGTGGGAAAGCCATTGAGGAAGAGACCGAGTTCATATACCGGTAGTGCACAACAACTTGATTGCGGGTGGAAATTCCAAGACTTCGCGTTCATCCGAAGGGTGGTACTTGCGTTAAAACCAATTAGAAAGTCACATCTTGGTCAGGTTTAAAATTTAAAAAATGGGGAAAGTTTCTTGAATTGATCTATGTTATTTTTCCGTATTTGTATATTGGTTTTATTCTCATACCGAGGTGTGGATATCGGATGATAACACTGAGGTAGAAATTTATTATGAGGGGAAAGAAAAAGCACTTAATTTTTTACGAAAGATATCTTCGAGTTATTTGACATTACTTGTGTGGAATTTTTGTGATTTGAACATTAAGTTTGGCCTAAGGACGCCCCATCTCTAAATGGGTTGCAGAAACTTACTCAATAGCAGATGGCTTATCTCGGGGGTTGATGCTAGAAATATGGTTGTGTCAGTGATTTTCGGTTTATTATGAGGGGATGATAGACTGCCGCTAATAGCAATTTTGAGTTTATTTATGTTAAAGTGGGAAGGTTGCGGATTGTGTGAAATCTTCCCAGCATGATAGATCGAACACTTAAAATGAACTTAAGCTTTGATGAGAAGATACGTCTCTTGTGTGATTGGCGACAAAGTCCAGCCCCGGTGGCGATTGATGAGAATGCCCTTGAGAAGTGGCGTAGCTCAACCTAATATATGCATACGCCCCACGCCGTACAGGCAGTTACCAACTACTCAAGAGGACATTTATGGTCAACACCCTCGGGGTTCATAACTTCAGAGAGAAAGACTGAGATCCTGGAAACAATCGAGAATCATATTTTCGGTTTCTTGTAGCGCAATTAAGGCGAAGTAGTGCTCCCGGAGGAAGAAGCTGAGTCTTCTTGATTTATCTAACATACGAGCCATAGTTCCTTCCGTTTCGGTTTCCTATTCTTGATGATGATGGTATTCTCGTGGTTTTCTACACCGAGGGGTAATGGGCGACCCGATAGTTATCGATCTATAGGAGGAGATGCTAAATACGAGGCGGATATTGATTAACATAGGCGCCTCACTTTCACGCTTTATGTTTTATAACTACGTTTTTACGCTAGTTTTTTATTATATCTATGGATATTATATGTAAATTATCGTTTAAGGATGTTTCCTCCCTTTTTGGCGATCTCAAGGGAGAATGACTTATACTTTGGTTATTTATTTTGTTATCACTTTGGTGATGTGGTTGATGTTTGATATTGAGTTTGTGGTTTATTCGTTTTCTTAGGTCGTATTTGCGATTAGAATTGATTTTGCATTTGTCATGATCTTTTCGGTGTTTATTGTCTTATCAAACATGAGAATCTTATGTTGAGGGAGCTTTGCTTACTTATGTTATTTTTTCTCCTCCTTAGCATAAGTTAATTTATTTATCGCATAAAAAAGGAGAGTTTGTTGACTTAAAAGTCATTAATCCTTATTTTGATAAATAACAAATTATATTTAAGTTCTAACAATTTTTAAGTGAAACACGGTTTGACATTAGTTGTACAATTGACACAAGATTCAAGTCAACTCAAGCTTTGTCCGAGCCTTTTCATGTTCTTTTGTGTTCTAAGACATTTGTAAGGAAATCTCAATTTAGATTGCTTTGTATTTAAGAGAGAGTTGTTTTTAAATTGGTTAATCTTTAAATTAGTGTATTTGTTTAAAACGAATATTTCGGTATAAACTTATTCTTGATTGATCTGCGTTTGGATTATTTTGAAATCAAGTTAGAATGACTTTGTGTCATTTGTACTCAAATTTGAATTAAATCAAATTTAGGGGCTCAAAATAGATTAAGTAAAACTCTTGAACTCCATCCTATTGCTCTATCGGGGTTCGCGCCGGGTGCTTCCCGTCCACCGTGCAAATGGGCTGTCGTATGGAATGAGTTCGAGAGAGCAGTCTTGTATTGAGACGTGTTGCACGATACATGACTTGGGCTAATTTCCCCTAATTTGAATCAAGATTCGTATCCGGTCTTCCATCACGGTGTTGGGAAGAGGCCCTAGCCAGCCAGATTGCCTTTTTCGAGATCTATCGGTTGAAGCGTATCGGGACTTACATCGGCGTACCATACACCCGATCTGAAGCCCGATGTTAGGCGATTAAGCCAATTTTCCATCTTTAAAAGACATTTGAAAACACTTATTCTTTTACGTTTTGCATTCAATACAACATTAACTCTTCAATTGTCAAAAGCAAAAAGTCAACTCTCTTATAAATACATTGCATATTGATTTGTTGTGAGATTTCCATAGAGCTTATATTGTACCACTCTTACGTCCGTCCATCCATGAGATATATTAATTAAAGGTGTTATTTCTTAAAGAAAGGTCAACCACGTCATAGATCGCACTGTTAAAGTTATTGTGTCTTACTTGGGAAGTGAGGAATTGTGATTGTGTATATTCTATCTTGTTAGCTGAGCCGGTTTGGTGGGTTTTCTAGCGATTGCTTGAGAGATGCAGTGATTGCTTTTAGGGGGCGTATACATGTGTTACAGTGGTGATTGTTAGAAGGTGTGTATTGAGTTGATTGCTTATGCGTCCACAGTGGTAAACTCTGGAAAATATATCTGAGTATCTTTCAAATCGAGGTTGGAAAGCCAAGGGTCGAACACTAGGTTTGCAAGCTCGTTAAATCATTGCATATCATCTTACATCTTTTATACTTTTTACATATCGCTTTACATTAATTATTGCTTGTATTAGTAATTGTTAAATTGTTTAGTGTTTATGTAAATTGTTAATTGGTTGAATTGAGTAAGCTTGATGTTGAATTGGGAATAGTTTATTAGCCTCTCATTAATTATCATTAATTTGCTTCTCTTTATTCACAAACTTTAAAAATGAAAAAAAATTTCAGCACTGTACGCCCATCTAGTCGCTTCTTGGGATTGCATACAGTCCCAACAATTTTCATGCCTTTGTTTTGGATCTCCATCTTGATCCGACAATAATTGTGAAAATAAGAGAACTTTCTTGAGGAGGTACATTGACGTTGTTGCAAAGAAAGTATATGAAGAAATGTCCTCTTTCTACTTGACTCCATCCTATTTATGAATTAAAGAAGATGGGAAATTAAGCTCTTTTTTTCATAACATCTAATTAGTCCAATAAATTCATAATTAAGGAATCTAGAAAGTTAGCATCACTATATATACCATTAGGCATTGTAAAAGTATAAGTATGTCATTAAATATAAGCTGCAAATTAAACGATAAACATTATATACAACTTATTAGTTTCAAATTGGAGCAGAAGAGGGAATCTTGATATAATTACTTGTGAATCCATCAAGATTTTTAAAATTTCCCATTAAGCTAAAGTCAACATATTTGAAGCTTATACATTCAATTAACATCAATTAAACTACATTTCAAATCTGAGGTCGATTTTATAAAACAAATATCTAATGTCAAACCCGTTTAAATTAATCGAAGAACACGTCCCAAGAAACATAATTGATTAAAATTCAAAATCTCGGACTAAAAATAATAAAGATGGAAACTTCGAATAAAATAAACTAAAAAATAATAGGCTTCTTCCAAATTATACATATACTCATAAAATTAGCTATACAAAAACTTTTTTATTGAAAAAATTATTTGTAATTATAAATAATTCTTCATAATTGACCAATTATTTCATAAATAATTATAAGTATGACAAATCAATTGAAGCCACATAAACCTTTTTTCATCAAATCCCAAATTAGTTGTCTCCATTGCGAATACAAATAAACACTACTATTAAAATTTAGCTTTCTAAATCTAATAAAATGAAAAAAATGAGTATATGAAACCCAAATTCAATATTCAAAAAACTTACAAAAAATGAAGTGGAACAACCAATAATACAAAATGCAGCTAAACAATTATGGATGAAGAAACAAATTGAGATTTCATGGAGGAGAGGAAAAGATGATCAAGGGCGAGGGAAAATATATTGCGACAAAACATGAGAGGAGGAAGATGTAGAAGATGGAGGAGATAGAAAGAAAGGGTGGAGAATAAGGTGTGGGCCACTGTTTGAAAAAAGAAAAACCAAAGAATTTTTACCAATTTTTTATTTGACTTTCTGAGGACCTAATGTATATATTTTGCTCTAAGAGCATGTCACATTATTTTTCCTAATTTTTTTTTAAAAATGCTCATAATCATCACTTTTTAGGTCTGGCTTTTGTAATATGCGACTTTCAACAACTTTTAATACTAAAAAGTCAGGTATTTCCAAAAATTTTGGCAATGAAAAGAAAGATAAATAATATAAGAGGCGGTACAAAGTTGGAGTTATGTGTAAGAATTTTTTTTAAGGGCTCCAGTTTTTTTTAGGTGGTAGCGTAATTTTATCGATTTTTAATTTTTCATTGCACAATATAGCTTTTAGGATAACTATACATGTTTAAGATTCTAATTAAAGTCAGGAACCTAAAGAAAAGAAAACAAAACATAGGCCATTAGATACCAAATGTCCAACTCATTAAAACACATTTGGTCCAAGCAAATAGGCCTTTCGGCTTTTGCAGTCGCACCAAACAAAGAATTAGGGTTTTACTTTTCTCTATAAATGTCAGCTCCTCCACCTCTCTTCTCATCATCAATTACTCTCAATTCCAATTTATATTCCCCATATTGTTTTTCTATTTAATTCTACTACATATTTTTTGTGTACTTGTTTCAAAATATTTGTCCAATTTCTATTTTATTTTGTACTAAATTGTACCAATGAGGAAGAATTCCCAAGAATAGGAAGTGCCGTATGACACTTATAAACCCATCAGTTGTTCAAGTCGATCTCCACTGTTTTCCCATCAGCTAATTTTCAATAAATTCGTTTGTCGAATTTGTTGCTCAATTTGCCGGGAAAATTCAGTGGCTTTCGCTTGTCTTTTGATGTGTGTGTGATTTGTAACGGGTCTCTGAGGTATTGATATACTCAATTTATCCCAACAAGATTGTCCAATTTGAGTTTTAATGGGTTTTTATTTCATTTTGTTTTTTAATTAATAGGACACTTATATGTGTCAATTAAAGTGTTATACTCCGTTTATTTGTTTGACTTGATCTTGTAGAGTTTTGATAATTAATTATTAATTTATTGTTTTTAATAATAAATATAAAATTGATATAATTATTTTTGTTTTTGAAAATAGTTTCGTAATATTATTTTTATATTAAAATGGTCTTTAATCTGCAATGATAAAGAGTTTTGTCTATATTTAATATGAAAATGGTTAAATATTTTGGGTTTTCATTGTTATTATTTGAAGATAGTTTATTGAATTATATGTTTTATGAAGGTTCGATGCCACGTTCCTAGTAGCACAAAATGCAATAACTAGTAATGCTACATTGAACCAATATTAATTCATTGTTTCGCATCGATAGGAACCTTTGGTTGATTTTTAATTCTTCCATAGAGCCGTTTTTTGCGATTACATTTTTTAACTAATCAAATATCCCAAAAAATTGTCCACTTTCTTATTTTGTGTTTATAACATGTTTTTGTTTTAATTAAAGTTGTAGCCATTGAGGATCAAAACATCAACATATCTGGAATTACCGTCTGAAATTCAACATTGATGTGATAATGCATATCTGAGGCTTTATTATTACAGAGTAATGTTTTTTATAATTAGTAATGAGTTGATTTTCCAAATAGTATTTTAAGTGTAGTAATTGTAATTTTGTCCCTTAGGTGTAGTAATTGTGTATGTTTTAATTATTGGCAAAATAGTTTTTTTGTTTTTATTTCTAAAAATACACTATTTTGTGGGGTGTATAATATTCTCGCTAAGTTATTCGATTATCTCATTGTGATTATTCACTTTAAGTTTGGATCCATTGAGGAAAACTTGTATCTCTATCCCTAATTCTCCTCTGAGTATTAGCATTGATGTTAAGTAAGATCAACAATCTGAGGATTCATTTGAAGCTTGGTTTTAAAATATAATATGGAAAATGTTTGATGTCAATGATGATAAAGGAAAGGCTTGTTTCTCAAAAACATTCGCAGTGGCCGCCTAAGAGCTTTCGCCTTTCGCCGGGCTTGAGAGCTTATGCTGTTTTACCCCTTGGATGTCTGAGACTAATGCTTTTTTTACCAAAAAATATTTATCCACTTCTTTTTTCAATTTTATTGATCATTTATGAAAATATATTTTATTAATAAGATGGTTCATTTCTATTTACTTTATTTAACAAAAAATTTCAATTTGTTTTTAGTTCATCATATTCTCCATTCCTAAAAATCATTTATGAATAACTGTTTTCCCAGTCTCAAAATCTTGTTTTCAACATACTAGATTAATTAGTAAATTTGTACTGAATAGGCACGTAGCCTCCCGGGCAATGCTTACCTAAAAAGTGAAGTAGAATGCCCCAAAGCTCGTGCTAAAACTATGCCGTAGAGTGTTGCAGCTGTGCCGCTTTGTACCTACTTTTCACGGCTTAGCTGTGTCAAATCTACGGCAACATACTTTTATTATTCATCCATGGTGATCACATTCTGATACTTTGAGAATAGTGTTGGGTTTGGTTGTGAAATGACTATTTTGCCCTCTCTCTATTTGCAAGTGTAGTAGTTGAATTTCTTTATATGAGCCAATGTTTTTCATTATTTAAAAAATCCATTTAATAATTATGAGTTTTATATCTATGACGATTAAAAGTACAGCTATATGCCAGTTCTGCTTCAGAATATCCGTGATTGATAAGCTGTTTATTGTTCTGAGTCTCATAATTATTTTTAATTATTTCCATGAGACAATATTCAATTTATATTCTTGTAATATTTTTAATTTTTGCTATTGAATTTGTAACCATTTGAGGTTGTCTATGATGATTCAATCCAATTGAATGAGTTGCAGTGTAACCAAGACCCTACCTAGTAGGGAGAACCCCTTGGTGAAACTGTATTACATATGATCATTCTGGGTTTTACTGAGGCTTATTACAATATTTAATATTTTGAAAAATTATTTTCTTTATAATTGATTATTGAGTTTAACTATACTCTTGACCTTGTTATAATTTGTTGGGTTTAGGGTCTGAATAACTCAAATATTTAGAGTGTTGCCATCATCTTCTCTCTTTATTATCCACGAGAAAGAAGTCAAATTACAGCACAACATTTTTATTCTTAATACTTAGTGATATTATTTTTGGAAATTTATTTGTTTTTGCTTTCCTGCTAATATTATCTTTTGCTATGTTTGTTCATTGCCATGGTTGCAGGTTTGTTGAAGATGGAACCACGAATATTGTAATAGCTGTAGGAAGAGATGTAATAATTTTGTGCTGTTCTTGTTCCAATTTTCTGCTGTTCTTCCTAGCAATATAAAGATGATTTGTTTGTTACGTTACTTATTCGAATAATTTCAAGTGTAATGCCTACTTGTTGTATAGTATCATGGAACAAACTCAATGCAATCTATCAAGATACTCTCTCCATGCCTTTTTTCGGTGTCTGACCAAGCTTATTTTTGGTGAGTTGATTTGGCAAAAAATAAGTTTAAATTAGTGTTTGATTACTTACAACTTATAATTTTAAATCAACTTATAAGTAAAATATAAAATCTAACAAATTTCTTCCTTTTTCCAAAATTCTCTCTAAAAAAATTACTAAAACTTCATAGAAATTACCCTTTTTGTGGAAGGTAATCATCAAAAAGTTTTACTTCTTTCTATGTTTTTGTTTTCAATAATATAAAATGTTAGATTTTATTAATTTAATATGGATTAGTTTTTTAATAAAGGTAGAGTTTGTTTTTATTCTATTTGGATTAATATTTGTTCTCTATGTCTTTTTTTAATTAATTGTTATTATTACTCAGTGTGAATATATATTTTAAAATGAAGATGTATATCAGACATAAAAATAAAATGAAGATGTATGCCTTCATGAAAGCTTCTGCTCTTTATTAGCTTCTGTCCCCAGTCTTTGCGGATCTTTACTATTGACGGAAAAAACTTCGTGGATTTGGAAATATTTTAACTTGGGAGACTTAGGAAAAACAAAGAGGCAGCTTGTTTAAATTCCCAAATCTTCTATCATGGAAGCGGGTGGGGGTAAATGGGAGCCGTCGTGCTATGCTGAACAACTTAGAGTGGTCATAAGATCATGGCGAAGGCATTAGTGGGGAGGGTGGTATCTGAGGAGCCTATTGATACCCAAACCGGCAAAAACTTTTAGTATTTTGGCATATAGGATTGAAACTATGAAATTTGTAATCGGTAGTTCTTTGCCTTTTAATCATTGTGATGGATGGCGTTTCACTAAATGGATTCAAAATATAAAGGTGTCAGCTTGATACGTATCCTACGATTACAACTACGAAACTATGCTTTAAATATTTTAAAAGTGAAAGATCTTCTATAAAATCTTCATGAATTTGTCTTATAAAATGTGTTTGACTAGTGATATCGGTGTGTCTTTTTGGATTTTGACTATAATGTGTGTAACGTCTTAATTGGATTGATCATGATGGGTCTTACAAAGGAGAAATTATATATTTTTAGTCGATTGTTAAACATAACAATATTAATTGGAAGGTATACTTGCGTGTGTCAATGATTACAAATGTTTGAATAAGATTACTTGATTTCATTTGATAATCGTCCGGTAATAGCGTTTCAATTGAAAGATTAAAGATGCCTATTAAATCGAATTTTAGTGAACTTTTTCATGTTAGATGTTTATGTCGCGTCCTTCAATTAGTTGCTAAAAGATGGAATAAGCGTTGTTTTGGGATGAGTTTATTTACCAATTCTTAAGGCCGTTAATTTTGTTGTTAATGGCGAAGGGGTTAGAAGACATGAATATAAAAAAGGAGTGGTTGAGGCCGGGAAAGAAGTTTAAACAATTAATTTTGGATTGTGATACTAGATGGAACTCGATTTACTACGATCTACTAGATTCGTGCATATATGTATAAGGATGAAATTAACATTTTATGAGATCGTACTCCCGTTGGTGAGTATTATCCCCCGCTCACATATAATAATTGGAAATATTGTTATGAATTACCTTAAATTTAATGGTTTCCAAAGATTATCTTAAAGTTTTTTCAACTCATTATGAGCCAAAATATTAAATGCGCTTTAGAATGTATCAAATTTAATCTTTGAATTCATATGACTAACGTAGAGATGAATTAAGTATTTGTTAGAGATATGGTTCGAATAGGCAAGTTTTTAAAATATTTTCATCTATCAGCGTACATATGCAATTGGTATAATTTTGGATCTAACGCTAAATTAAGTCATTTTTAAATTCTATGTGAAATCTATTGTATGAAGCATTAGTATCCTTTAATCGGCCAAAGAGTTTTGATGTTCACAAATGGAAAGATGGAATTAGAAAAGCATTATATGTATAAGCGAAGAAAAAATTACTATGGATATATGAGTATAAATATAAATCAATAGCCGAGGAAACTCTTTAAAGTCACATCTACATTATTCAATACAAAAACATATAATTAAATATATGAGCAGAGGACTTACGGTCACGGCCAGTCAATTCCACCAAAATCCGCAGCGGCTAAAATTGTAGCGTGAATTTGACTTCCTCGACTCAACTTGTTGTAATATCAATGCGTATGATATCTACAGTTAGTGTTGGGAGAGTTGAATCAGAGGCAATACATCGTAGTAAAGGATGAGCAAGCCAGAGCTTTGAAATTCTTGGGAGAATTTGACAAGGGGGGCGTGCTTAGGGTTTTGGTGAAAAGTTTACAAAACTTATGATGAAAAAGAAATATAAAGTTTGCTTATATAGGGCTACAGGTTAAAAGCAATAGATAAGCGACCGTTAAGTATTAGCTTGACCTGGGTGCTTTCTGATTAGTTAAGATTAAGACACTAATAGGTTGAACTATTTAATTAAGCTAATTAAATAGTAATGAGTCAATATCCAATAATCTTTCAAGTTATCGATAAATCTTAAAATTACTCGAACGATTAAATAACTATTTAATTGATTCTATTTGTTCAATCGATATTACGTAAAATGTAGAACCCTTGTAATTGAGAAATACATTTCTCAATTATATAGTTCTCTTACAATTTCATACATGAAATATAACTTCAGCGACTCATTTGTATGTGTGTGACATAGGCTCGAGATAATTGTAAACTGACATAATAATAATAATTGACCAATTACTATTATTATAACGATTAATAGTAAAGATCTAGCAATCGCTCCTTAACACTTAAATTATCGCTGAGCACGCTAGTAATAACTATACAATTACTAAGTTGAACACTAAATTACGATAATCACATTTAACCCAAGCTGTGCAAATGAATTGCTACACAATTATGCATAGCGGGCATAATAAATGGGAACGATTCTCATTGATTTCGCAATAACATGTATAGCAAATATCGGTAAAGGTATGGGCAAAATAAAGACACTTTCCCTCTAGTAGTGGAACAAGTTTTAATATGCCCCGCATAGAGTTAAGATCTGAGAAGTCAGCAGCTGATCGCTGAGAATCTTTTCTGATTATTAGGTAACACTAATCCAATCGCTCACTTGAAGACACTAATGAGTTAACCCAGTATTTAACTACTAACTGAATTGAGTCAATATAATGATAATAACCCTTTTTGATATATTATTGAAATGGTGGGCGACTAAAGGAAGCATTGTTTCGGTATTGTCTAAAGATGGCAAAAGAAATATTTTCTACCTATGTCAACAATAGCTAAGTGAATCGCATTTAGCATGAAGCTCGATACACACTCAAAGGCGTTCAAGACTTGATTCGGCGATTGAAGTATGTGTTTGTATCAAGGATTGGGCGGCCGTGGAGCATCGGATGCAAGATAAAGGATACACTCGTAGGAGGAAAGGAAAAAGATTTGTTCGAAGATCTTCGTGACATTGAAGAAATTCAAATAGATGAAGAAGAACAACACACAATAGAAATACATTCCGACAAAGAAGAATCGAAGATGAAGCAAAGTGTATGATGATTAGATTTGTATGTAGTTTTTATAGTGATTGAATTGTATGAAATTAATGTAATCTCTCTAGCCATACGAGTATAAGCGATTGGCTTGGCTCAATAATACAATATCTTTTTATGTTTCTTTTACATTTCGATATGATTAAATGGAATTTGAAAGCAGTATACCATTAAAATTAATGGTACCACGTTACACCTAGCGTGAAATGCCGTTAATGTGATACCACGTTTAGGTTATTAAATTACATTTAGATCGTAAGTTAAGCGTGGTACCGTTTATTCACTCAGAGCAGTACCCGCGTTTAACTTCAAAAATCGGTTATACGTGCATAAGTTAAGCGTGGTACGTTAAACAGAACGGTACCACGTTTATATCGGATAAGGGTTGCGATAGGCGCGACTTTTGAACTTCATTTTCATTGATAACATAATTTCATCACAAATTCTCCTGATTCTCCTCGAATTTCTTAGATACGACGCATACCCGACCCATAAAACTTATTTTATACTCTCGTTTGCAATATATTGTTTAATTTATAAAATGGCACCAAAAAACAACAAAATAAGGGACAAGGAGGGGGCCGCGATCATCGGGTGGAGGAAAAGAGAGGGCAAGAAGGTCGTGGTGAGGAGGCGGGAACCCGATGCGAGGAGGGCAGGGAGTGGAGGAGGATGACCGGCGTGGAAGTGGGTGTTGTTGAGGAAGTGGAGCCTGAATGCCACGGTAAAATTTTTATCTCGATGAGGCCTCCGTCGAACAATTTACGGGTAACCTCGTGTTCGTACACTGAAAATAACCATTGTAAATATTTGAACTAGATAATGGCGACCACATGATAGAGCTTAACTTTTAATGTTAATGGTGTTGAAGGAATGATTACGGAGGAGGATCTTATGAATGAATTTTTATGACTAGACATGAGGATGATAACGATGAATGTATAGAGGATTATCAGCCAAGGGTAGTGGGAATTGGCCAGTGTAAGCGGTTGTGTGTATGCTTAATAATATTAGGAGCTGAAAACCCTAAGTTAGTATGCTCATCTGATCTAGATGGAAGGGGAAGTTTGTATCAAGGTGGTCCAAGGAATTTTTGAACACATGACTAGTCGGGCCACTTAGAACTTAGCGATACAAATGATACTTAACTTGAAACTCTTGACCCGATCTGAGAGTTAAGCTACCCCAAGTAGTATCCTCGAACGATTTTCGTCGTAAGAATAAAGAGCGCCCTGATAGCATGATCTTATCACATTTGTTTGGTTAGTAGGAAAATGTGCTGTCTGGGTGGCCGGGCGTGAGGTTAACAAGCGGCGATGATTTCAAAAGCCTCAATTTCTAAGTTTGAGGTTTTATTTGTGGGATATGGCATTGAGATCGAAGTGGGAGATACGAGAACTATGAGGAGGTTAAGCCCAGCGGTGTGGGCTTCCCAGTGCAGAGAGCCGGCGGCTCAAATGGGAGTGGAGTTCACAGAGGCTGGCGGGGAGTGCGGGGAGGAGAGTGCCGTATCCTCTCAAATTGAGGCTACTACCATGACAACCCGGCCGAGAGAGCGGAGGTAATGGCTTTGAAGAGGGTTGTTAGATGAGATGACCGGGTTGCGTCGGATGTCGATGTCATGAAGGGCCAGGGAAGAGAGGATAGATCAACGAAATAGCTGGCGATGGGATCCATATAATTCGGGATATTAGAGGTAAACCTTAATAGGAGCGTGAGTGTCTCCCAATCAGCGCCCACTCCTCGTTTATAGTTGAAGAAGAACCAAGTGAAGAAGCATGAGTGAATGTGTTTATATATTATATGTATGATGTTTTCCTGGTTTAAACAATGTTTGTTATTCACATTACTTTTATTTGAAGTTGTTAATGATGTGAATGTTTGAATGTTGTGAATGTTTGAATCTTGAATGTTTATGGTGTTTCACGTTTGAATGAATGAATGTGTGAATGAATGAATGTGTGCTGAATGTTGTGATTCTTTTGAAAACTACACTTTTTCTACGCTTTAAGCGTGGTGCGTTATGATGGGCGGTACCGTTTATAGCGAGGAAAATCTGTTATGTATTAGCATTAATTAGTTTTAAATAGCGGTACCACGTTAATCGAGCAGGGCCGGGCGAAAACCCACCGGGCATAATAGGTGGGCTCGGGCCGGTCGGGGCACGGGGCTTGATACTGGAAACCGTCCGACGACATTAGCGAACCGGGGGCCGTTCGTGGGCTGGGCGAATTCGAACGGATTTGGTGGGCGGGCCCCGAGGCCCAGTCGTTTGCCACGTCTGGTGCAAACAAGCTAAAACAACCAACGAGGTAGAGTTTACAAACTCCACGTACAAAACTCTTAAAAACCGATCAAACAGTGACAAAATACTATGACCTAACCCTGTTATATCCCAGATGGAAAACCAACAACCATCCAACTCGTAGCACTATGTCTTTTGGGGTACTTTTTAAATATAACTAAATATATATACTTATTTTAATAATAACTAAAATATTAATTAAAATTATATTTAATTAAAATCTCACTCTGCCATATCCACTAATCACCATTTAAATAAAATCTTTACATTCATAAAAACTGCTCGGGAGTTGAAAATGCATAAAAGTACAATCTTTTTAAAAAACTCTAACATGCTTAAAATCAATGAAATAAGAAAATCAAATAAACTAAAGCAATTATATCTTCAATTTAAAGCAGATTAGCAAGTAATATATATTCAACCAAACATGACTTGCAAAATGTACAGACAAGACTATTAGATTTCCAAAACAAGGCAATTCAAACAAATCGAGCAGCGTAGAAAAAATCCATCGACAAATTAGCTACATATCCAAATTGGGTGATGGAGTTAGTAGTAATTAGTTAGAGATTGTGGCGGAGGCGTTTGTATATGATGAACAATGAGGGTGGGGGGTGAGGGGTAGGCCTATGGATCAGCGTTTGTATATGATGAAAACTGATAGCGTTTGTATATGATCAAGTTAAAATGACTTTGTGTCATTTGGACTCGGCAATTTGAATTAAGTCAAATTTAGGGGCTCGACCTAGAATAAGTAGAACTCTCTTGAAAGCCATCCAATTGCTATCGGCAGATTACAGCATAGGGCTTCCTATAAATCCCCCTTAGTCTTATGGAATGACGGCTTTCATGTTGGAAAATTACGCAACTTGTTCATAACAAAATAAACAAATGCAAGCAAGATCGAATAAATGTATAATAACGAATCCACGAAAGAAGAAACTATACAATGCAATTGATACACGTATGAATACGAGTACTTACAAGCGCGCCCAAAATTATGAAATTTCAATCTCCCGAATCCTCCGTTAAATCCCTCAACACCTCAAGTGAAATGCCTCTAGTTAGTCCACACCAAGAGCGGTTGAATCACGCGATTGGACTTGCTAGAATCTACGAGCAATTGGACAAGAATTTGAGTCAAAACTTTGACTCAAAAAACCCAAAGGGAGAGAGGGAGGGGGCGGCCGAAATCTTTTAGGGGAGAGGATGAAATGAAATTCTTAGGTTTTTCATTTCATCTTTTTCCTTATATAGTCCCTTTTGGTTTCGGTCGAATAGCTTGACTCGTTTGATAAATAACTTCGTTAAAAGCATTAACTAACTTATTACTACGGTAAGTAACTTAACAAGTTACTAATAAGATTCCCCACGTTAAGCGAAATCGATTGAAATAATAGTAATTTAATTGATTCGGTTTTGTCAATTGTATTTTACATTATGGAATATAACTCCATTCATGGAATATAGCGAACATCATTGTATGTGTGTGGAGGCTCGGAGATAATATTAGCCGATATAATAATATAATTGACGTTATGATTTTTATATCGATTATCACGTGGGATACCGTCTAGCGTAACCACGTGTGCTCGTGAGTTCCATTTTAGTAATTTACAATTACTATTTATTGAACACTTAGTTTGACCAAATCTAATTTAACTAAAACAAGTAAATAAATTGTTACAACAAGCGTAAGCAGCGGGCCTGGTGTAAATCGAATCTTTCACGATTTCAAACATTCGAGGCACCGGAACTTACGCGGGGCCTTGTTGCACCGATACATAATCTGAAGCCCGTATCAGCGTCTTATAGGGTGTTGGTAAGCCCCGATAGGTTTTTCAGATCTATCCGTTGAAATATATCAAGGGACTTATCAAGTACCGTACACAACTCTGACCCGATATTGACTTATTTGACTGTGTTGCCATCTATAAAAGCTTTTAACAACATTTCATCTACTACCTTTAGCATTCAATACAACATTAAATCTTCAATTGTCAAAAGCAAAAACTCAACTCACTCATAAATACATTGCATATTGATTTGTTGTGAAATTTCCATAGAGCTAATATTATACCACTCTTCATTCATCCATTCAAGGGATATATTAATTAAAGAAAGTTAATTCTTAAAGAAATGTCAACACATCATAGGTCACTAGCAAGTTGTTGTCTTACCTGGAAGTGAATGTGATTGTGTATATTCCTAGGCATTGTTGGAGCGGTTAGGTGGTTTTCACGGCGGTCTTTGAGATTCTCAGTGGTTCTGCGCAGAATGTCCCCAGGTGTTGAGTGGTGATTGGTAGAAGGTGTGTATTTAGTTGATTGCTTGTACGCCACGAGTGATAAACTCCGGAAAATATATACGAGGCTATCTTTCCAAATCACGAGGTTAGAAAAGCCAAAGTCGGCCCATTAGGATTTCATAGAAATTTCGTTAAATCATTGCGTATCATCTTCTTACCCTTATCTTTTTACATATTGCTTTACATTAATTATTGCTTGTATTAGTAATTGTTAAATTGTCATGATACACATGTCAAAATACACAATACACAAAAAACAACGAAATTTGTTGTATTACCAAATCTTTAAGCTTGAAATTTTAATTTAAAATCTTCATGAGAAAAACATATCTTATCAGCATGTAATATTGGTAAAGACGGGTTATCGCGCTTTTTCCTTCTAATTAAGGCAAGGGACTACCTCTCCTATTTTATTTATTTTTGTACCAAAGCTTTGTCAGCTTCTCTTTCTGTTTCTCAAAACAATAGTATGCTTAAGGGTGTTTCAATTGCTAGACATGGCAGTAAGTTATCTTGTCTCCTATATGCCGATGATAGTTATTTCTTTTTGCATTTAGATAACAATAGTATTAATTTTTTACTTCTCCTCTTAACAATTTTTGCAAAGAATCTGGCCAAGTTATAAATTATGATAAATCACAAATTTTCTTTAGTCCTTGTACGCCATCAACTGTCAAGCATAAAATTCTTGGTATTCTTCCCTTTCGGATTAAGACTCGTTTTGGTAGTTATTTAGGTATTTCACTTGACATGGGCATTAACAGAAAATTGGTTTTCAATGGAATCACTGACAAAATTAAAAATAAAAACTTCTCTTCGAAGTCTAAATTGTAAATTTTTGCAGGAAGAATTACTTTGATTAAGTCCATTCTTCAATCTTATCTTGTTTACCCCATGGGAATTTACAAATTTCCTTTATCTTCTTTGAATACTATTGATAAGATTTTTGCTAACTTTCTTTGGAATGGTAACAATGATAATAGATACCACTGGATTAACTAGGAGTTTTTTAAACTTGATTTAAATGATGGTGGTCTTGTTTTTAAGCACTTACATCATTTTAATTTTGCTTTGTTAGCCAAAAATAGTTGGAGAATGTATAACAATCCTACATCCCCTACTACCTCTATTCTTAAATCTAAATAGTATAAAGACTACTATTTTAAGTAGTTTCAAAAAGTCATCTCCTTCTTTTGTTTGGACAATTTTATGTGCTGGTACTTCTATGCTTAAGCTTACTATGAGATGGAAAATTAATTCTGATAGATAGGTCAATATTTGGAATAATTCTTGGATCCCTAATTTGCTTCCCGATCAGATCTCTTAGTTCAAAACTAATATTGCTAACAATTTGGTTTTTAATCTTACTCATAATGGTTTGGTTTGGAATCTTCCTTTACTTCATCAGGTTTTTCCTCCCCATATAGGCAATATTATCAGTAATATTCCTCTTAATAATGGTATTGATATTCTTTCCTGTGATTCTAGGAATGTCTCTACTAAGATTCTTTATACACATATCCATAAAATGTTGAAAGTAGATCCTCCACGTCCTTCTACTATGAGTCTGATTCATCACAAAACTTGGAAATCTCTTTGGAAATTTTTACTCCCTCATAAATATAAATTATTGATTTGGAGAGTTCTTCTTAACAGATTGCCTACTAAAGACAATGTTATTAGTAAAGCAAGTATCTTAATTGATTCTAACTGTCCTTTTTGTAATTGTTGTTTGGAAACTGCTACGCACATTTTTCTTGTTTGCCCTTTCATCAAACAGATCCGGTGCACTTTTAGGATGATTCCACTCTTAAATACTAACTATAATTTCTTTTCTCTTCTATCAAATCTCATATGCAAAGCTAAGCTCAAACAATCCTTCTTGGAGGATAACTTCTTTATTATTAGTTGTGTTTTTTGGAGTATATGGCTTCACAGGAATGATATCGTTTACAACAACGGATCGTTCAATCAGAACGCCATACTTGCTAGAGCTCACTCTTTCATCTGAGAATGGAAACAGGCTTTTCTTTCTCAATATTATCCATGGCAAATGACCACTCGCTTCATCAACTTGTGTCTCATAAGGATGCTTTCTTCAATAACTTCTTCATTCAGAGGAAGAACTGCATTAATCCCCTTTGCCTCTCAAATGCCAATCTCTGTATTGGAATTACTCCTGAAAAATCACCAAAGTGGACTGTATCCTTCACTTCTCATGAAGGTAGGACTGAACACATTGGATCGAAACTTTTGAATACCTCGGACTTGCTCAATGAGAAGGACTTCTCATTGGCATTTCATTTGATGGAAGCCATTTTGAGTGGTCTTTCAATCGCAAAAAGGAATAGAACAAGAACACATCGTCTCTTTATTATCACTGACAAGATTTTTTCTCAGGTATGGCACAATATTTATAAAAAACTTAGGATGGATCAGGAATGATTGAAAGCAATTAGCTCCAGTCTTGAAAATGTTTGCATTCTTATTTGGTTTCCAACAAACTTTTGTTGTTTCAAGAACTTGGAAGAAGTTCAACCTCCTGATGATATGAAGGGTCAAATAAGAGTTGTATTCCACAACACTAGCAGAAGTGATTCCTCCAGCTTGATGACTATAAGGAATCATCCTTTTGTTTATAGCCATAGGCATGGGAGTGTCTAACCTAATGGTAGCTTTTGTAATGATGCCCTAAACAGTATGTTTCTTAATCTTTAATGAAAGAAGATCTCTTTATAAGCTCTAATTAAAGGGAGGCAAAGCCAAATTGAAAAAAAAAAAAGCTTTAAAAGACATTTTCAATTTTTGAGTATAACTTTTTTAATAAAAATTAAAAAATACATGCAACAATATTAGGAAAATAGTTTTAAAATAAATTCATTAATATCAAAAATACATTTTGGAACTTCCAAAAAGTGGTGCGTAGTACACTAGCAATGTACCATTAAAGTATTCTATTTACCCTTGAGGCGCTTAGGAGGTGGCTATTTCGAGGCAAAAGTATACAAAACACAACTTGTACATTTTGTAGCTTGTACAACTTTGTGCACTTGGCATTACGCGAAAATATATATTTCCACCTTGGAATACGGGCGAAGTTGAGAAAGGATGGATCGGCTTCCCACCCAATAATATAACCAAAATGATATATGTCTTCACGTAGGCACAGCTAAGCAGAATAGGGCCAGAATATCAAGGTTTGAATTCGGCTCGTTGATTCCAAACCTTAGATGGAGGCTCGGCTCGATTTGGTGAATATCAATTTTTGATATTCATTTCGAACCAGTCATTTTTTAAAATAATATTCGGCTCGAATTCGGCTCATTTGTTCGAACCGTTCGAAAAAGATCAATTCGAAATAGAACTTAATAAAAAAATACTGCATTGCAATTCAAATGCATAATAAAAGATAAAGGAAATAGTAAAATTTACGATTCATTTCCCGATAATAAATGAAATGTAGAAACTACTACACTAAAGTACTAAGTAGTAACTAAATTAGACTTAGAATAAAGCTATTTTCATCAAGCAAAAGTCCGACACGCCATGGTTGCCATGCCAAGATACGTGCCGGATCAAATCGTCTTGACACGCCATGGTACTTGAGCAACATGGGCGCCATGCCCGAGGTAGCATGCGGATACGATTATGCATTTATAAGCATACATAAATTTCATCATCGCCAGATAGAAATCGAGAGCAATCCATAATTAGCAGTCTAAATGCCCACGTCAAGTAACAAAGTAGCGAGAAAGACAGAGGTAACAAAGTACAAAGAAACATCATAATGAAAAAAAAAAGCCAAAGAGAATGACACGGGAATGAATTGGGTTTTCGATTCTTCTTTGTTTCTTAAGCGGTAGTTTACCACTTATTCTTTGACATATACGTGTTGAGGGGTTGAGTGAATCGGAGTAACGCTTTGGAGCCTCATCAGTTGAGTAGAAGGCGGGGGGCAACAACAACAAACATGGAGTAGCACTAGCAAAACAAAAAAACAAATGGTTAAAATGGATTGAGATTGCATTAAATTGTATTAACTACCCGATTAATGGGTGGCAGTGGACTTAGGATCTTTCATTTGAAACTCTTTTCAAATTCCAATTCAATTGGATCATCATTTGGCTATCAAAACAAAAACAAATGGTTAAACACTTAAATGTAAAAGGATAAAATTAAACAGTTTTAAAATAAATAAATAAATATACCTCTTTGGAAGATCTAATGCCATAAGCTTCATTGATCCAATCTCCACCCTGAAAGAAAAGAGCGCCAGTATTAATACCAACTTCCGCATTAAGGCTCTTTTCTTATCAATCACCCTACCATCAACACTAAAGGTGGATTCTGATGCAACAGTTGTAATTGAAATAGATAAAATGTCCACTGTCATCTTAGACAATATTTTATACTTCCCCTCATTCCATTTCCACCAAGTAAGAACATCAAAGTTGTCTAGGAAAACATTTTTCCTTACGAGGATTCAATCTGTTTTGTCCTTGAATGACTTTCACCGGTTTCAACATGCTTCATTGCTCTAAATACACTTCTTTTGTCAAGCTGTAGAACAAGGTGGTTGTTTCAAGTATGCAGAATAAGATTCAGGGCCTTAGCCTTTTTCATCACCATATATTTGTGCATATTGATCATAAAGATCATTGAAACACCTATCCACAATTTCCATCCTAGCCTCATAATCTATGGGATACATTGATTCATAAGCAAATTTGATCATCACAGCAACATACCTAGGATCTAAGATTAAATAGCCAAAAGAAAGTAACAAATCACATTAACTTTGATAGCATCATACTTAAGTGACATTCTAACATCCATACTACGTATATGTTTGGTAGTAACATTATCCAATTGAATATTTATCAATTCTTTAATCCTCTTTAACTTCGATCAAAAATAGATTAACGGTTGGATAATTTCTCCCACTAATCAAATTTGTAACTTGTCGAGGGAATACCTCGAAATTCACAAACCTCGTACAGCATGCCCATTTCAAAGTACTAGAACTGAGAACCTCTAAAAACTTAAATCGTCCTCTCGAAACTTAGTAAACCACCGCTTTATACTTATACGGTAGACAACATTACATAACTTGAATTTCGTCCGGTGTTATTATGCAACAACTTGTTAGATAGCAATTGCAAATTGAGCCTATGGTCATTAAATGAATTCAATCTGTTTTCAGAATCAAACAAGAACTTAACACCTCCCAACAACATCGGAGTCAACTTTTCTCGATCTCTTGATCCGTCTCACAACGGCAAATTAATTATATGGACCTGGCAATGCATGAAATAGTTTTCCATCTAAAACAAGATTTGAAATAGAGTTACAATCTTTCCTTAGAATATCAATGCAAACATCATTAGCACTAGCATTATCAACTGTAACAGAACCTACTTTATCACTAATTTCATAGAACTTGGCAACTCTATGTATTTCTTTTGCTAGTGCAACCCCATTATGTGGTGGTGGCACATTAACAAAAGATAGTACCCTTTTCTACAGATTTCAATTTCTATCAATATAATGACAAGTAATAACCTTATATCTTATCCTTTGAATTCGGACCACCGGCTTGATACATTGTTAAACCAACTCTAGAAACCTTATTCAAAAGCCCCTTAATTTTAACCCTTTCATTATCAAAAACAACAAAGCATTCTTTTCTAACCAAATACCTATTGATTTTCCTATAATGAGGAGCGTATGCTTTGAGAAACTCATTAAACACCTTGTGCTCAACTATTATGAAAGAATATTCATATGCTAGAATCATATGTGCAACCAAGAGTTTTACCTTTGCAAAATCAAAGGTAAAATTTAGAACAGAACTCTCTCCTTCAGAAATGTGAAGCTGAGATTGACTTGTAAGCTCTTTGGGCAAGATTTTGTGTCTAACTGGACATGCCAGTCTCAAATGCCTAATCAAATGTGATGTTGTACCCTTACTTTGATCAGACATAATTCTACCACAGTGCTTACATTTATTTATTTTTTTCCCAACATGCAATATAATAGGATCCATATGATCCCCAGGCAAAGTACTACTACCCACGGGCTTATGCATTCTGAGGAGCAAAGAACTCACCATTACCACTTTCAATAGGGCATCTTTCTCTCATTTGAAAGCGAGGAACTCCTTTCATTTACCCTACATAGAATCCACCTCAATTTCAGTAATCCCGATTGAATCATCGTTTGGTCGGACTACGATTTAAGATCTACGTTTCTCGTTATTATCAGGAGGGGGTTATGGTCGGGGTGTCTGAAGGTCAATGAGACGAAAAGACCTATATTAGATTATAATTAGCAATTAGAAAATAGTTTGAAATTAAAAATGAAATCCTAATTACGAAGCAGTTTAAATAAAACCCTAATTCAAAAATTGTTGAGACAAACTCAGTACAAAGAATATTTAATTAGAGCCTAATTACAAAATTGTTTAATTAAAATCCTAATTACAAAATTGTTTAATTAAACCCCTAATTATAAAATTATTTAATTGGAACCTAATTACAAAATTAAAACCCCAATTACTAAATTAAAACCATAATTAATAACTTTTCCCAAATTAAAATCCTAATTAATTATTTTCCCCAAATTGAAACTCTAATCATTAAATTTCCATAAATTGAAACACTAATTAATCAATTGGTTCAATTATTAAACTATAACATACAAAAATCGCGAAGTACTTATTGGTTTTATGAAAGTCAAACCAAAATCAAAACCGCATAACACTAAATCAATGTTATTAACAGCACCAAGGAAACAACAACACGCTGACCCAAAAGAAATCGAGTACTTGACCAGTTTCATCAAAAGTCAAACCAAAAGTCAAAGTCGAAATAAAAGTCAAAATTATCAAATCGAAACCAAAACATAATAAATCAGAGTTATTCACATATCAAAACCATAACAAGCAAACTAAAGTCGAAATAATTATTCATTTAGTCAAAGTCAACCGAAAAGTCAACCTAGATCTAAACTCAAATCAAAACAAAAAATAGACAAAAATTAACAATCGAACCCGCAATTATTAACAAATACACTTAATGTCGCGGTATTACTGACTAAGCATGACATGCAAAGTAATCATAATAGTCAACCTAGATCTAGCTTCGAATCGAAACAAAAATGGATATGTCACCTTGAGCCCAGCGACAACGAGGCTACTATATGATATAGTTTGAAGATTCTACTGAAGGAAGTAGAAACTTTGAGAGAGAAGAGAGAAATTTTGAGAGAGAGAATTTTGAGTGAGTAAGAGAATGAGAATGAAAGAATAATATAAGTTGGGTTAGGAAGGGGGAGGGAGTGTAATGGACCTCTGGTCCAATTATATTAATAGCATAAGCTGCCGAACCGAGACGGGAATAATTTCAAACGGTTCGAACTTGGTTCGCTTGAATATCTTTGTAAAATTAACGTTGGGTCTATGTTTGATTTTCGTAGGAACTTCAGTGAACTATTTCGAACCAGAATATTCACAGAATCGAATCGAACTTTCGGGAGTTCGTTCTACGGTTTTAGTTATGATGCTAAAGGACCACTAATTTAGGCCGGTCGATAGTCGATATTTGCGGGGGAAAAACACTAAAATGGTGTTGTGTTTGAATGGTGAGTCAAAATGAATAAAATTAATAGTATATGTTAATATAGAATAATATAGTCAAAATGAAAAAAAAAATAGTATATGTTAATATGAAAATATAATTTAACCCTATTTATTTAGGAGTATATTTAATTTTACAATTAGCTGAATTATGAGTTCTAGATATCACAACATTTCCATTTCTAGATCTCATATGTGATTTTATATCTTCAATATGTTCATTTTACTTATAAGTTGAACCGAACAACGGAAAGAAAGATAAAATATTATAGTAAAAAATATGAAGGAATGCGTATATAATATAATAGGGAATGCAGTCCCGGCCAGGCAGATAAACCGTCGAACCCCATAAGACAATGTGGTTTATAGAATGAAAAGGTTTGTTGATTTTGACTTCAGAAAACCAACATGTTGGGTAGGTTTGAAAATCGGCAGAGCAGACAGGCCGTCCACCCCAAATAGGGAAAAAAACTGCTACAACATTTGGACTATTTTTCTAGTAGGAGACACTTCACTCCTATTCCTATATAATCCTAAACCAAAAAAAAAAATATTTGATATTTTACAAGATAATTGTGGCGGAATCAAGATGGAAATGAAGGAGAATTTTTTAGAAAACATGAAAATATTTGATGCTTTATAATAAATTACATGATAGAATCAAAATGGAAATGAAGGAAGAAATTTGAAAAGGCAAAATAGAAGCACGGGCGAGGGGTTGGGTGGTGTGGTGGCCCCCTACAACGTCGCTCCACCCTCCAGGTTCCTCTCCTGTTGGGGAGGCCTCATATGTGTGAGTCCCTTCACTCAGTTCACTTAGTTCATTTTGTGTATTTTGATTTATGCCAAGAATATAAAAGAACATTAATTATGTATATCAAGTTGAACCTATTCCTCAAATTGATAAAAGACTTCAAACAGGGGTAGGAATGTGGCATGAAAGATTTAACCTCACCCCTATTAACAACCTTTCTTAGGCAGCTGCAAAATAGGTGTAGGAGAATAAAAGGGACATGAAGTAAACTATTTTCCCCAGACTTTATTGAGTTTAGCATTGAAAATTCATTGATAAACTATACATTTCTATTTTGGGACCTCCTTATAAATGGTCCACAAAAAATGGAACGCTACTGAAGTTCTGATGTCAGATGAATTGGTTCAAAAGATGAACTGGTATATCTAAACCAGCCTAACTGTATTTCAATTATGCTAATTTAGTTGTAACAAACCAACAAGGCTATGTAGGTGGGAAGAACCTGTTCAAGTTAAAGGGTAAAGTATAGAACTCTTCATTTCGGTTATCGCCTCTAAATGTTCTAAACTTGACCCACCATGGCATCCCCCGATCTTTCTTCGACTTTTCAACTTCCAAAGTGTTGTCAAGAAAAACAGCGACCATCAAACCAACCATCGGCGGTGAAGAGAATATTGTGTTCAGGAAGGCGTTGAACTGCAGCACAACAAAAAATCGAATTAGATGTGCACACACACAGCTTATATGTGTTGATTTGTTAAAGGAACCCTTTGTCGCACATTAAAGGATTAAGAACTCCGAGTTAATTAATACTCTCTTCGTTCCAATGTACTTGATCATGTAACAAAATTTTATCTTTCTTTTTCACTTAATCATAGAAAATCAATGCAACTTTATCTTCATATTTCCACTTTTATCCCTTAATAAAATACTTTTTATTTCTTGATCAACTAAAGTGTTTTTTGATAAATTACTTTTTTAGAATATATTAGTAATATTATTCAATCCCTTAACAAAGTACTCCCTTCATCCCTAAAAGATAGAGCCATTTCATTTGGCACAAAATTTTACAAAAATTTGAATTTAACTCACAATCCAAATTTTTTAAACTAAATGGGAATCAATCAATGGATTTCCATTTTAGGAAAATACCCCTATCAATTAGGAATGGAGGGAGTACTTTTTACCTTGATGATAAAGTAAATTAGAACGGAGAGAGTAAGATTTTACAGACTTCCCCTACTGGCAATTGATTTTAGGATGGAACAACATGAATTCTTAAAAAGATTTGTGCTGAAATGTAGTTTCAAAGTGATTTTTCGCTTCACTCGTGATTGGCATTTGAGGCCAAATACAATCAGCTTTTAATGCTTAAGGATTCAGTTGAGACAAGGAACTCACCCATCCAGCGTCTGTATGGACGAGACCACGACGAGGGAGAGTCCAATACTCATTGAAAAATTGGGGAATCGAGATCCCAAGAAATAGCGAAAGACCCGTTATAAAGAGGTTCCTCATTGAATTCATGTTAGTGAACTGGAGAAATGATAAACCAACTGAACCTGCGGATGCAAACAATGAACTTCGCAAAATAGAAAAAGAAAAATTCGAATATACAATAAAAATATTATGATAGCTCACCGACGAGCCCGAACAGAACACAGTACAAGGCTGCATATATTGGAAAAGGGATGGATGCGAATACAGCTCCAAATTTACCTGCAAGTGTACGAGATGATTAGGAGATCATTCTTGATACAGTGAAATGTCGGGACATAAAACTGACTTGAGGAACAAAGATCACAGTGGGGGTCATTATGCCAAATGTTAGAGAAACCCCACCATCCCTCTCTTTTGTTTTCTACATTTCAAGTTGCCATGATAAAATAAAAAAATGAGGGAATATTAACCTAGATGGTGTGCCTTACATGATAAAGTATCATATTACACTCTGAGCAAGCAATTTGCAAGGATTCAATATGACCTACCTAATATGGAGAAGAATATCATAAAACCAGCAGAGATTTGAACAACTCTGCGACTACCAACACGGGTGAGGCCAAGAAGCCCCACATTTTCCCTGCAATGTACATTGAGAAGTGATTTGACCGACCTCAATTGGCATAGAAAATTACAAGGTTGATGAACACAAAACTATGATCAGGTTTTACATCATTTCTTACACTGATACGGTGGATCCAGTGCCAGTCCCAAAAAGACCATCAAGCAAAGTACCTATTCCCTGCAAAATTGTAACATAATAACAACTCAGATTCTCAAAAAAAGAATGCAACGTCAAACAAGCACTTCAAAGTCTAAAACCAATAATGCTGGCCAATGGCCATCATGCTCTTGAGATAAAAATTTAGGAATTAGCCAGTAGGATTTAATGAAATAAAGCTTTTAACATTTGGCATGGTGGAAATAGAAATTTTAAACTTGGATCTCAAAGAAAATATTTCACTTTTGATTACCAAATGTTCATATACATAATATATAATATACTTCCATTCAGATAATTTCATATTTGACTGCCAATGTACAAACGCTAGTTGTTTCTGATTGGAAACAACTTAGTTTTCTACGAAACAGAAACATGAGTCATGCCTTTGTTACAACTAATATTATATCATTGACCACAATAAAAATCCTTCTATTGTAAGGTGTATCGTATTAAAATGCCTAAACCTAAAAAGTAGAAAGTATGAAATTTTTATGGATTCAGCAAGTCTCTTGATGTAATTAAGCTCCTTAAGCATGATATTCACTATTCAAGTATCATCCGTTACTAGTCAGAACTCAGAAATAAGCTCAAAATAATAGCAGAAGTTGACCTGCCAACCAATTCCTCGACTCAGTACATAAGCAGGAGGAGGAGTGGCAATTGCAAGACGAGAGGCTGCCTTATATGCAGCAGTTGACTGCACACAAAATTAAAACAGAAGAATTTAGCGAATTGGAGAAAACTAAAAAACCTAAAAAATAATGCAGGTTCAAAAGAATTTGTGAAGATAATTTATACATAACTTGACCTATGAACTTACACAAAACAAAACTCTGAAACAAATAAGAATCTATCAACTAGGTTTACATTCATGAAAAGCAAGCAGCAATGTGTACGTTGATTTGGGATAAATAAGAAGAAACAACCAGTGGATAGTTAGGGATGATTATTCAAGCATCAAAATCCCTTTCAATATTTTAAAATGGAGAGGGAGAGGAAATCAAACTAAAAAAATTCATAATATTAATCTCCTCGCAGTCAGAAGCTATAACATAATGATATTTTGTATGAACCTTCTAATCACGTTAATCATAATACCCTTATATTGTCACCATTATCATTTACTTGTTTTCTTCTTCTTGGCCTTGAAGTTGCATGCAGGATTCATTACATAACAGCTTAAACAAGGTAGGACAAATTAATAATTTAGTCGGGTCTCATAATGAAGGGAATGAATTAATACCTCAACCATTGAGACAAGAACAGCAGACATCATTGCAAAACAGTGACCTGCTGCAAAAGTAGGTGGACCCCATTGCAGCGGATATGGGAACTTGAACCTGAAACAACTCCATAAGGTATCTATAAATGTGAATAAGCGTGAAAGGGAAAAAGGTAGAGGATGTACAGACCAGGGTGCAGTAGATATGATATTCGCCTTGTCTGTTCGACAGTTGAATTGGGTTAATGAAGATTTGTGGTTATATGCACCACTGGCCGTTAATATAAGTGCATATATCCAAATCACCGAGATGCAGATTAATACAGAAAAACGTTCAAAGATAGGGAAATCTCGCGGCAGCTTGACATGCTTCAGGTACTGCAATTATTAGTTATAAATGCTCTGATTTCCAAGATACAACTACAATGAAAAGTGCATTTAATGATATTTGCATACGCTTACTTGTGACAAGGCGATGATCAATAATAGCATTGGCAACCCAATCTCAACGCAATTTCCCAACTGCATAAAAGGGAAATAAAATTTTATACATGTCATAAGCAAGTGTGAGTGCCAAGGGAACAAAAGTGGTAATCTTCAATAACTTTTTCATACTGAACCTTATATGTTAAAATGTTGTTAATAAAGTATATATTGAAGATACAAAGCATACTGAAGCATGCCTAACTGTTCTTCAATGAAGATGGTTATACAATTCATAGATTTGGGTGTAACTGTTCTTCAATGAAGATGGTTATACAATTTATAGATTTGGGTGCGCTTAACGAAGAATGCTTAACTCTAGCTCAAAATAGCATTACATATAATAAAGAACACACAAAGTTACTAACAATACTATATTGGGAAATTCATTTCATTAGCCATTATTAGAGTTTAACTTGCTCGAAAGAACATTATATATAATAAAGATTACACAGAGTTGCCAACGATACTATATTGTGCAATTTATTTCATTAATCATGATTAGAGGTTAACTTGCGGACAGTAGCAATGTGTGATCAATGGGTTGCACCTACAGACGCATTTAAACATCCCAGCAGCAGTTTCCAAATACTTTAGCTGTTGGGTTGCTATTTATTCTGGTAGAAGAAAAAATTGGTTTTCTACTGTATCATGTGTGTTGAGAGTAAACTACAGCTTTAGTAGGTTGTATAGACTATGGCCAACCAAAAATAGTACAAATTGAACAGATTAGATTCAACGTAATTAAAGTCGATGTTTCTGCAGAAAGACACAAACCATACCGCAGGAAATCCCCGTTGAAATAAACCCAACCCGACCAATCCTACAACAGGTGCCATACCAAGGGGACTGAAAAAACTGTGAAAATTGACATGTAAACTTTGTCAGTTTGATAGCAATATGCTAACTAATCAAGAGTTGAAGGCAAATATCATACCGTGAAAATATCCCCCAAACTTGACTGTATCCCAGGATTATTTCTATGCTTGAAGCAACAATCAGAGCTCCCTGGATGGCTCGCATTGTATGTATGAATCGCTATAAAATTCCAACATTCTTATTAGACAGGGTAACAAATCATTCATGTTCCTGGATGGAATTTCACATAAATGTAAATTAATGAAATGAAAAACAAACGTAGGGTTTCTAGTGGTGTTAACAGAAGAGGAAGGTTTTATTCTTCATATAAGTAGATTATACAATCATCTCAACATTCTAGTTTGGTTACTTGGTGTAAAGGAAGGGTTTCATATGATAAGACAATGTAAGGACTCAGGTGTTCTCTTTGTTCCTTTGGGAGGGTGAGTGGATTTTATTTCTTTGGAGGTAGGAGGGGGCACATGTCCTTGGATATAATGGAATGAAACCCTCTTTGTTTCAATATCCTCTGGAGTCAAACAAATTTATATTTTCTGGCTCTTGGATATAATGAAATAGATTAATATGGCCAGATTACGTGCACTGCAACTTGCTATCATTTATTGTGAAGTAGTAGATAGTGTTTGCGACTCAAAAGGGTTAGTCGGAAAGCTTGACCTCCTGTTCTTACCACAGTAAGTAAGGTTCGCATCTTATCCGAGCTACCCTTAGGCGGGGACACATTTCTAATCCATAGTATTGTAATAGAAAGAGGGTTCAATCAAAACTAAATCGAATCAAAAGTTCTCTTCCATGTCAAGTTTAATAATGAAGTTGGTATATACAATACAGCAGTCAAATTAGCTATAAACATAAAATTTGAGCTAGACTAAGGCACTAAGCATATAACTTACTTCATGTTTATCAGTAATCTGCAGCAGGGAAGAATCATTTATTATGTATAGAACTGGAACAACATAAGCAAAGGAACCTCCAACTACAGCTGGCAACCTGGTTCCGAATAGTGTTTGGAGTAGTGTTTTAATGCCAGCCACAAAAAGCAGTGTTTGTAATACTAGTGCTTTGTCCCCCTGGTTGCATAAGAAATTATATAAGATACCAATCTTGTAAGAATGAGAACTTAAAAAGGGCATGAAGTAAAATTCATAACCATTACTAATCATTCCTCAATGCCCAATTCAAATATGACCAACTATATTTTGAGCTCAAGTAGCAAGAGGTGCAGAGAAAATTTCACAAAATTCAAATATCAATTTCTAAGAATATATCAAAATATGACAAGAAGGACGAGTTTGACTTACATCAGTACCGCCCATCAAGGTGACTAGTTCAGTGGGGATCATCACACTGGTGCCAAGAACTAAAATGTAATTTTGAAAAGCGAGCAAGATTGTTTCAGCTGCAACAAATTTGTTCTCGTTATTGTGAAGCCATGTGCATATCAAATATTTTTCTGCTATCATGAATAGTATAAACATAACTGTCCTACTAACATAAGGTGCCCCACAAGCAGAAACATACAAATCTTAAACATTTATTTTTTCACTAAATTTTAATGAAAACAACCCAAAAAAGGACAAATAAAAACAAGAACTGCCAACATTGAGTCTTCTTAGTGTCATTTGACCATTAAGACCCAACAACCCACATATAATAATTATCCAATATCAACCCTCAAAAAATACTATACAAAATTGATTTGAAAAACATAAAAAAAAACCCTTCCAAGATATAAAAAAAACACAGACAAAACACAAAATTTTGTAATAATTAATGTTGCCACTGTTAACTTAGCTTCTTTGATTTAATTCTTTATGTGGCCAATTTGGACGTTTAACGTGGCCGAGAGTCGAGTAGCGGTAAATGATGGCAATTAGAATATTTTTAATAAAAATGATTAACATTATTAACTTGCACACATTAAAAAACGTAGAAAATTCCTCTCAAGATACAACATTTGCCACTGTTAGTCAGCTTCACTGATTAACAAAAAATTAATGCTTCATTCACAAATGTAAATAAATAAACATCAAAAAACAATTCAATTATTTGGGCACGTTATTCTTTTTCCTTTACGTGCCGAGTTCGAAAAATCTTCGTTCAGTACTACTAATAACAACTTTCTTGGTATTTTAATAATTAAAAAAAAAAATCAATTCTTTGGGCACGTTATTCTTGCATTTCCCGTCCCCAAGTTCAAGTACTAACAATAACAAATCTCGAACATTTTAATAAAACACAATTCTTACGTCTTTGCACACATAAACATAAAAGAGCTTGGTACACAAATGAAAGAGAAACAACCTTTAAGCACCATTATTTAAAACACACAGAATGTCAGAAAAAATAAAAATAAACTGACAACATAAAACAAATGTCTGGAAGAGGGGGTAGAGACCATACGCCAAGGTGGGTTGGAGTCTATGCAATACTCAAGGTCTTGAAGCTGTTCCATAGGAAGGTGTGTAATTTCAGCCATTACTAACAATATTATTTTCAAGACTCAGAGAGATTGAGAGAGATTGGGAGAGAGAGAATATTTTTTGAAGAGTGAAAGAGATTGAGAGAGAATATTAAGAGAGAAATGGGGGGTAGAAGAAGAACAAAGTGAAGAAACCCACTAGACAAACAACAGATAGAAAAGTTGAAAAAGCTTTGAAAAGAAAAGGGAAATATATTGTTAGAGTCTTAGAGAAAAGAGAGGAATAAATGTTGATATTCTGTGTTTGGTAAATATAAATGTTCATGTGTCCGGGAAATAGGGCAGATTATAGCAAAATCAATGTGGTTTAATAATTAAAGTTTAATAATATTTCGTCTAGTTCATTTTAATTTACTTTTTTGTTTTCGTGTTTAGAACTTTTGACAAGTTAATTATTTTTTATTTACTCGGAATTTTTTTATTTGTCGTCTATCTTTTCTTATTTATTAACAAATGTTATTATTTTTCTTTTTTTTAATAAACTTTCGTTTATAGAGGATGAAATCTTGAATTAACGACTCTCTGCGGTTAATAAAATATTGGAGGTAAAGAGAAGAATAGGGGACAGCTTTGAGTCGGATAAAAATTACGGTCAGGTTGATCCCGATCAAGAGCCGGTTTTTGAGGATTAAATTCGGACGGACTGATTTTGAAGTAAGTACACACTAGGCCAGATAGGATGCGGTTGACAATCTGGGTCGGTTGGATATAACCGGTCGGTTTACTATTTAATTTTTTTTTTTTAAAATTACTTTTAACTTTAGTTAATGGTGAAGTAGTAACTAAATTCCTAAACATTTTTTATTTCTCAAAACGATCGAGCTTACTAAATAATCCAGGCGGTCAAGATTCAAGGCCCCATTCTTGGGTCAGCCAAACCCCCCGTTTCATCAGAAGTAAATAAATGCTTTGTTCTCACACTTTTATGTTTAATTTTAGTTTATTATTTCTAATATTTTATTATGTTTAATTTTTAGTTTTATTATCTCAATTTTTTTCATTTCAAATTTGTTTTTATTATTTTTAGTTATTATTTAAATTTATTTATTAATTTTAGTTATTTTGAATGTTATTATTTGTTTAATTTTATTATTTGTTTAATTTCAAATGTTTTAATTTTTTTTATTTTTGTATTTCGAATGTTTAATTTTCATATATGAATGAGTTATGTTTTTATATTGATTTGTTTAATTTTAGTATATATGAATGTTTATATTGATTCAGCTTATCATTTCGATTATGAATGATTAATTCTAGATTATGAATGAGTAATTTTGATTTGTTTTTTATGTTGGTCTCCTTTATATCTTGTGGATGTATTGATTTATTTAAATCATTTCTTGTATTTTGGACATTTGAACTATTATTATTCTTGTTTTGGACATTTGAACTTATTATTATTAATTATTATTAACATTTGGAGTTTTGAACTCTATTATTGTTATTATTTTTGGATTTTGGTGCACTATTTCTTTAGTTTGTACTACTTGGAGTTTGTCTTTGTTTGTTGTTTTGTTGTGTTTGGTCTTTAAATGGATTGCGTTTGGATGTTGTTATTGGTTTCGTATGATCCCAGTAATTTTGTTGGTCAAGAATAATAATTAAATAGGAAGCACGAAAATATAAGTCTAGAAATTTAGTAAGTGTAAATCTCTGTTAATAAGCATTACGATAGTAAAAATTTTAAAACCGGAGAAAACGATCAAAACCGGCAGGTCTAGGTGCTGGGACGGTTTTTTTCTGACTAAAAAAACCCGGCTCGATTTCGGTTTTTCTTACTTAGGTGGCAGGTCCGTCCAGACCCCAGAAAAATTGCTCAAAATGCGTTTAATGTTTAGGGATGGAAAAGCAAGCACAAAAGTGCATAGTATTAGAATGACAAGTAAAAAATTAAAAAAACATTGCTACGATGACAAGTAAAAAAATCGGAGGGAGTAATGATTAAAACTAACCAACTTTATTGATTTGTGATTACAAACATAAATTTTATTTATGTCAAAAGTATCATATTTATTACTCCCTCCATCTTATTTTGTTTGTCCAATTTTTCTAAAATAGAAATTCCAAAAATGAGTCCACTTTAGTTCAAATTTATGGAGGGAAAATGGAGTTATGTGAGATAAATTTGAATTTTTCTAAAATTTTGTGTAAAATTTAAGTGGACAAACAAAATGGGATGGAGGGAGTACATTAATATCTAAGTAGTTCATGCTCTTTATTTTCTCATTGTCTAGTTTTGATTTTAATAAAAATTGATGGGAACAAACTTATCTTAGTTAAAAGTTGTTTTATTTTAAAATGTATAAACATTGGTCAAATGTGATAATTTATACAAAATAAAATATGGGAAAATTAGACAATCATCATGAAAAAGAGTGAGTATATATTTTCACCAAATAGTATACGACATTCATAAAAATGTAATTGAATTGATATTTGAAAGAGTCCATGAAATTGATTTTCTGATCTTCGCAGTTATAAAAGTGTGGTGTGTTTTGTTACTGCTACTACGTTATTAATTAACTTATATTACACTGCATTATAATATTTTTACATTGATGGAAAAATATATTTCTAAAATTTTAAAAAACTGGACTCACTACAACAATTAATAATTAATAAGTGCAATTATAATACTCTCTTATAATATGTGCAATTATAAGTCTCTCTTACTAATTAAAGTTGTCTTATTTTCTAAATTTTTTACCTAAACATTACATATGACTTCGTCCCAAATTATATCTTCTCTTTATAATATGTGCGATAGTTTAGCAGAAAAAGACTTCGTACATATCTTGAGTAGCATATGTTCATTATCTACATCTTCGTCCAATTATATATAAAATATTTAACATATTTACCAACAGATAAAAGTATTTGATATAATAATAATGTCTTTCGATTTTTTACTAATTTTATCATAACAATAAGTAAATTTCATTTCAATGCAATGAATTAGTGTGCTAAAACACTAAATTTTTTGTATGATAATTATTTAGTTATAAATTAAAAATAATTTTCTAATCAAAAAATTACTATTAAAGAATATATCTAAATTATTGTGTAATATTTTGTATTATATTCTATGATTGAAATAAAAAATATCAAGTTACAAATCTAATACTCCCTCCGTACGATAGATTGTCGAGGTTTAGAAATTTGGATTTTTTCACAAATTAAATATTAAATTTAAATATTTTTATTTATGTTGTATAATATTTGGTGAAAAATTATCAAATAATAATATTTTCAATATACTATAGTATTGATATTAAATTTTATTCAAATCAAAATTATGTTTATCGATGAAGGCGTAAAACTTTGTCAATTTGGAGTACTTAAATCAAGCATGACAATCATTTAGTATGGAGGGAGTAATAGATTTGGATATTTATTCAGAGAAATTTAATTTTTATTATAATATATAACATGTTAGTTTTTATACTTAAATAAAAATATCTTTATTTATAAACTATAGATGCAATAATTAATTAGAGTTGAATTCAATATATGAAAGGAAATTAAAAAAAAATTAATTTTCACTATTTAATATTGATTAGTAATTAGTAAACTAAATAAGAGTAACATTGTCGTAATATCTTATATTAGTTTTAAACATATGAAATATAATTCATCGATATTATGGTCTAAAAATACATGCATGAATATGTATATTATATGTGTATAATTCACTTTATTGATAAACATTTATACAAATCGGTACCTCGTCTCCTATTTGAATGACTTAACTGTGATATTTTTATATTAAAGTTGTTATTTATGTCAAAATTTTAAAAGTTTTCATATCAAGTAATATTAATCACATATAAATTATTGAGGTTTAACTTCTTATTAAAAAAATAATTGCACAAGAAATAGTTTTTAAAAGAAGCATGTCATCTTTATTCCATTGATTTTCAATATAATTGATTTGGAGGTATTTCGCATTGACAGACATCTAATGTGTCACCAGGAGAATTTGTTTGCGTGGTAAAATTGAAAAAATTTCATAAAAGGTCTTGAATTGGCCCAGTTTTGTGCAAATATTATTAAGTCAATCATTAATTAAAATATGTTAAAATAAAGACATAAAATAAAATTAAATAGTAGGAATTATGAATAATTTATACTATAATCAATTGAGAAGTGATTTTCTAACAATAAATAAAACAACCTAGGTGCATTTATTTTATTAAAAGAGAAAGTGATATTTTCTAACAATAAATAAAATTACATAATTTGCATTCTTTTATTAAGCCTTGAAAATGAAAATGTAGTATGAGTAACGGAGACTTTTAAATATATTAATAAATTATATTATTAAAAAGGAGTATATAAGGGATCATATAAGTATGAACAAAATGAATTCTGAGTATAATATAAATCAAAAGTATAATTTATCAATTTACCTAAATAATTAATTACTTTATTTATTATACCGATTTAAATGTTTGAGCGTAAAATGCTACGTGCAACATCACGTACATTTACTAGTCTTTATAAAAGGGTAAAATACCATAATATTAAATGCAAATATTCTTTCAAATAAATATAATTGCATTAAATAATTCTTCAATCTTTATAGGTTTGACCATTGAAAAAGAAAAGAAAATGTAATAAATGTATTTCGGGAATGTTTGGAGTAGGTTATTTTTTCTACTTTCGATTATTCGACTATTCCTTCATTAAATCACTTTTTATTTTACAATTTGTTTAGGTAAGTGATATAATCCGATAAAGTTAGCTTGTCGTTCAAAAAAATATCTTACAAAATTTAACATAGGCGAATATAAGAATACAATTGATATATTCAGTTATATCACTACTGTAAATTGTAAATAGTAGCAGAAACGACGAGCATCACTACTGTAAATTGTAAATAGTAGCAAAAACGACGATCACGAGATTCATCGTTTAGCATAGACGACAAAACACGATGATAAAAGGGCCGAAGATGTGTTGGACTCAACTTTGCCCATTACGGTTGAGAAAAAGCGGCGAGAAATAAGATACTTGGCGTTTTTTTATCGTATTTGTCAATTCTTTGAAATTTAAATTAAAAATTAATAAAAATAAATCATTTGTCATATTTTATCATTTCAACATGATCATTTTGAAAGAGTATTATAATATCATCTTTAATGTCCATGTAAGCCACTACATATAAACGACGAAAAAAGATTGATTTATTTTACCTTATTGTTTGACCAATTAATAATAAAGTTGAATATATTGATAAACTCTTCAAATAATACATCATAAATGTTAGCTATGTTCAACTTTTATGGTTCATGTATTACTTCAGTATATTCTTTTGTATTAGTAGTAAGTTCTAAACAACTATATCTAGCGTTTGTGATAGATGCAATCACATCTTAAAACGAATTCATAATGGTAATTTGATCAATTTAATGATATAAGTCACTCAAATCTCATCAAATTCCTTAACATGGTCGTAATGGTAGTTTCATGCAAGAGAGTAACTAAAAACGACAAAAAACGATGAACTACCACACTTTTGCCGTTTTTGGCGTTTGTTTATGACGAAAAACAAAGAAATGCTTCATTTTTGTCGATTTTCGATGTTTATCAGGACAAATATTGGCTTGTTTTATCTTATTGTTCGATCAATTAGTAATAAATTGAATGCATTAATAAACTCTTTCCAGCTACAAATGTTAACTATGTGTTGAACTTGTATGACCACTAGGACATTTGACAGTGCTAAGTGGTTTATCTTTTACTTTCATTCCTAAATATGCATAGAATTAAAGTAATCATTTCTCTCGTTTTTTATAGGGTTAATGGTAGTAACAATCGCTATGTTTATTGATGTTTTAGTCGATACGTCAATTGTTTTAAAGCGTTCCGGCAATCACATCTTTTCGGTGGAATTTGAAATGTTACGTCAATCGCGCATAATCATTAGTCTACGTTTATTATCGCATGATTAGCGCGCGGCTATTAAATTAAGGATATTTTGGTCGTTTCACTAACTATTTTCGTATAAAATCCAAAAATACAAACCCCCACTCCCCGTCGTCTCACAGCCCCCCAAACCCGTCGCGGTCACTACGTCGACATGCTTTACTGCACCGCTCTCTGTAGAGTAATTAACAAATAAACAATTGATATATCATATTTTTTTCGAGTGAGAGAAAACATGAGAAGGATTTTCACAAACCTGACTTTTTTTTTCTAATTCTTGAACTATTTATATCGACTACGTATCGTCCGTCTCTCTAGTTTCCCTTTTATGTTTGATAAATTCATGTAATAATTGCAATATGAAGAAGATTGCGTGGGGAGGAGTACTTGAGGTAGGTGATGGGTGGTGGTCGGCAGCGGATGGTGCTCGGGCGTTTGGTGGGGTAGGGGGTATAGAGGAAGGATGTTTAATTTTGTTTTATATTACTTAAACTAGAATAAGTAGTAGCTCTCAAGTGCAGCAAAAAATATTAATGACCCATTATTTATTTTTACTATAAAAGGCATCTTGATCCTAAAGCTGAAATCTTTGTTGACCCATTTTTCGGTTTGGAGGTTGTGAACCTGTTGACTTTTTGGCTCACGAGGTTGAAGTATTCGGGTGCAGGGATGGAGGTTTAATAGGTTGTCAAGAATTTTTTTTTCTTTGAAGAATGAAGCTTGTCCCAAAAGGTTTTTCAGTTTTTGAGCTATTGGTGTTCTTTTTGTGGTCCCAAAATAGTTGTCCATTTTTGGAGTTCTTTTTTCTTTAAGGCTTAGCACATTAAAATGTGACGATTAAGCATGGGATTCATGAGTCGAGTCTCTTGCTTTGTCAAATAATTGGATGGTGGTGGATGTATGTTTTGGAGTTTAGTTCTAGCGATATGGTGAATTTTGTTTGGAGTTAGGTTCTGCGGGTGGTGGTTGAAGCAAGGTGGTGGTAGTCGGTGTTAGGTGGTAGTGGTGGCCTTGTGTCGGATATGGTGATTAAAGTGAGAGGAGGTAGAGAGTGTATGGTGATGATGAATAATGTGGGATTTTTATTTTTCTATTTTTGTATAAAAATATTGTATTGTAACAGGACAAAAATGTCCCCATAACATATGCACATGACATGCTTAACAGACAATTTCACGAGGAAGAAGGATTACTTGAGTGGTGGTTGGGACTTTTTCTAAACATAGGTGATTGACCGGGTCATTTTTAAATATAGGTAATTGACTGAAAACATCTTATAAATATAGGTAATTGCTCCTACCATTAACATTTTTTTATATTTAAACCATATATAGATCATAGCAAATTAGAGTTTACAAATGAGGAAGCATAAGAGATCGAAGCACCATAGCTACTATCCATGAGACTTGCATCTTGCGTCTCAGAACTACCTTTATACTACGTATAAGCTAATACTGTGTAGAGTTCCAATAGCTCTCAAAATGAAACCATGATCACTAGTATTAACCAAATTGTTTCTTGAATTAACGTTATTACCTGTTGATAATGATTCCTGTAGATTAGCAAAACAACCTAGGTTTGTAGGATGCCATAAAACAATACAAGATTCCTGAAGGTCTATATGCAGGCTCCGCAACCATTCTTAATCTGTTCTTTTTAAAAAATTGTATACGAAAAAAGTCCTTGACAACCATAAAAAGTATAAACTTAGCTTCATGTTATGATTTAGACCCTAAATTACTTCGAATTCAAGCAATTAATGATAACGAACAAATTAAAGTGCGAAAATAAACGGATACAAAAGAATTATCTGAGTTCACCCCTTAATGTGAGAGGCTAACTTTGTTGTTTCTACGAGATCCACTAATTAAATCAGGGAAGATTATTCTGAGAAACCCTTCTACTAGGCTAGTCTATCGGAGTTGAGGATTTTCTTATATGCGAAAATCTCAACTACAAAGCCTACGAAAAACAAAGATAAACTCTCTAAGTTCTTCAAGAATATTAAAGCCCTAATATTCTTCATATGATGATTATTTGTCTATTCTATGTATTTGTGTGTTAATAAACTCATAAAAAATACATCTCTATTTATAGGCAAAAGACCTAACCTAACTGGTATATTCTTGGACATAAAATAGCCCACAAACCACCTCAGAATTGCACTTCGATTCGCGCGTCGGGACGAAGATCGGGACATCGGCAAGTCCCGATCTCCTCCTGAAAAATCTTTAGAGTATTTTTTTCCCAAGAGCACTTCGGGACATAATGAGAGTCCCGAAATAAACCTTGACAACAGCCAAAATAAAGGCTTCATATTCATAACAATCTCCTACTTGAAGACATATTTCAGATCACCATCTTTAAGCGCCCAATCTGCGGCACCCCTCACGAGTTCATCATCCACAAACTCCAAGCTGAAGTTGATCCCAACCTTGTCGTTCATTTCGATACGAGAACATCCCTGAATGACATCAACCTGACTATCGAAAGAACCCAAGACAACCATTACAACTACCCCGTTGGACTCTATCCTCATTCAGACAATTACCATGCTCACGGTTGCGCTTCTTGATCTTAATACCGATACCTTGGAGAACCTCAAGCTTCGATTAGTCATCAATGAATTTTTCTTCTTTTGCGGTGCACTCCCCAGCAGTCTAATTCATTGATCTTTGATGTTTGATCGAGAACATTCCACTTTGAACCAGCTCGCTAACTCGGATGATTCATACTGACGAAATTAGTTGTTGTATCCACTACACAAAGTTCCTACTTTGAACTTCGTATTACTTAGTAGTGCATTACCATTAGTAGGTGATTATAAAGTCGGTTTCGATCTTTGGGCGGATCCGCAAAATCCTCCAAGTTGAGCTTAGTACACCGTGATCCAGAAATGGAAGCTCTTACAAAACAGGGCTGGTTGCTCATTTGGAAAAGCTACGTGATAGAGTTAGTAAGGATAGAAAGAGTTTAGTTTCTAAAAGCGAAAGTTTAAGTGTCAAATTGAAACTGCTTGATTTGGCCTCAAGATTTTATAGTTATCAGGACATTTACTTGAGTCGAGGCATGATGGCTCCTTTGTAGTCGGGCGATAAAGGAAACTGCGGCTTATTAAGTCATATATTCTGATCTTGATGACTCCTCATAGAATTACCTTAATTGAGCCGAGATTACTCTGGTTTGTCTTTTCAGCGGCTTCCTTTCTTATCGAAATTTGGATGAAACAGCCACATAAGGCTTGCTCTTTGGCCCGTCTATATAGTCCGGTCGTTTATTCGATTGGAATTTGTTCTTGCATCCTGGTCCATTTGGAGGGGGCCCAATCATGTTGGACCGATCACAGGCCAGAAAGCAGCGTTTATTTATGGGATTATCATTTTTCCCAGAGACAGTCCGTTTTCTGGGTCGAATCGAAATATATGGGGGAGGGGGTCTTTTCCGTAAAATTCGTACCAAAATAAAAGCTCTAACTCACTCATGCATCTTGTCAAGGACGTTTTGCTTCCCCCAGAGCCGCCGTTGCCGTTTCATATCTCTACTATCATTGCATGCGAGTTTCTAGGCTTCCCCTCTCTCTCTTCATTACCGCCAACCTTTTGAATTTGAAAAGGCACCCCCGTCTCTATAAATTGGAGAATATCATGCATGGGATTTTCTCCATCCACACCCTCTACAACTTCTTCTCTTCCATTTTTCATGAAAAAAGCTCTTCATCCTTTATAGAAAAAATCATCTCTTTCGTAGCGCGTACCCGAGCATACTACCTTAATGAGGCCTTCTCCTGTCAAAGGTCAAAATATGTAGGGGGGTGAAGTTCGCCTCCCCTTCTTCTCCTTCTTCTTTGACATGCGCAATGATGAAATTCAAAGGAGGCTTCGTGAAAGATTTGTAGATAGACTTCCGTTGACATCTCTGTAAGTACTCTCGTATTCATATAAGTCATTATATGAATTTTAGATTAATTTATATCATTTTGAGGATCCGGATGTATGAATTTGGTGTTTTATCACAATAAAATTTCATCCTAGATTCTAGCAGTGGCCTCGAGATCCTACTCGAGAGTTTGATGTATTTTATCTAATTCGATTTTTGTGGCGTAGTTGTTAATTAATTAGATTGATTCATGATTTGTATATTCAATTGATGAATATATAATATGAAAAAATCAACCCATTTTATATGTATATCACACGGCTGGAATCATCATTTCATTGCATTGATTTTGATGATTTGCTATTTGTTTAATTGTTTCATGAAATGAAAGGGATTAAAATTGATTAGTTTGCATTTTTAATTTGAGGTAGAATCGTTTTCGATTTTACAGAGAGGTTAAAAATTTCAGAAAATTACGAAATAAAATTTGTGTGTTCATGACCCTTTGAGATTCATCCCAGATTTTTTCCAGAATTTTTTGAATTTTTTAAGTGTTCCAAAAATTTTATTTAAATTTACGAATTTGTTTTTTAAGGTATTATAAAAAACTAGAAGTGTTTTGGTAAAATTCCAATTGGAAGTGTTCAATAAAGGACATTGTTGATGTTCAAGTTGAATCCCAGAATTTTTGAATTTTAGACCCCTCAAATTATTTTTTAAAAATTCTGATTAATCTAGAAAAGCTGAGAATGAATTAAAATGAGTCGCCAAACTGCGGGTCTAAATGCCGAGGCGTCGGTGCGGAATAACACGTTCGGCCACACGGGCGTAGATCACCCGGCCGTACTCACGACACCGGGCGGCGTGTGGCCGTGGGAGGCCCGGTGCGTATTGGCGGCGAGATTCGTCGTCCGTTTTTGAAAACCCTAAATGTATTTTATGTAATTATTTTTGGTTTAAAATTATTGGTAATTATTAATTTCAGTTTTAAATGTTAAATCATAAATTTTTTCATTAAGATGATTGAAAATATATCTTGAGTGACATTAAATTTGATTTATATTTTCCTTTCATAGTTATTTTCATTAATTGATAATTATTGAAAATATTTTCATGGTAACTTTTAAATTTTGAATTTTGGAGTTGATTACTTGTAAGTAATTATTCCATGATTTAAGTGGTTGGTAATTATTGTAATAATTATCATTAATCATGTGATAATATATTTCAATTGAAAATTTACATTAATTGATAATTAATTATAAAATAATGGGTAATTAATTAGTCAATTATGAACACATTTATTTTAATTTCATTTAATATATATGACATTAAGTGCATTTATTTATTTTAATATTTTGCCTATATATATTGTTATGGAATGGAAATGAGGTATTTAGATATAGTACGTTTTGTTTATTTACGGTCTGGCGTCTTAGGGTAATGTTATGTAAATGACCTGTGAGGTAAGTATTTAACATTAATTTTGTATTTATTTGCCTTGGCGCAACGTCTTGTCTAAGTTGGGTTAGAGTAGTAGTATGCTCTTTGCTTTGTGGTGGCATTGAAGATAACATTTCCACATAGATGGCGGCTTGGAGGGCGAGTTTCAAGGGTGGAGAATCTGAACTTAAACTTCTAAAGTCTTTGTAGAACATGTTAGCATTTCACTTGTTAAGTGATGTAATGGGTCCTAGGGTTTCCATATCTATATCTCCCTAAATATGTTATTTATTTATTTTCATTTTTGTGCATATTCTTGAATATATTGCTATCTATGCATGGTTAAATAAAGTTAAATAACATTAATCTCACCAATTAAAATTTAAGCAAAGTATCAAGCCAATTTTAAAGTTGTGAAATCAGTTGCATCATCTGGGCACACTGTGATGGCAGGTGTTACAGTTTTGCAATTTGATATGACAATGGATCATGTTGAAGTGATTTCCACTAACGTTGTGGGCTTTCAGATGATCATTCCAAGTAGCTATTTGGTTTAATTGGTATCTTGGCTTGATTGTTGTTTTCTCGTGATACAAAGTTATATAGCATCACGTATTGGTATCTTGAGTGACCTGAAGTTATGTAGTTTCGCGATTGGTTGGTAACCCTCTTATTGTCTTAGGATTAAAATGTATGCGGTGTTGCCAATTGAATCTAGACATAATAGACTTTGGTACCTTGCATTTCACTTTACATAATTGGTTGATAGCACCTCTTGTATCATGATTGAAAATGTATGCGGTGTTGCCGTTTGAATCCGAGTATAAAGTGGATCTTGATACACTTGTACATTTTGTGAAAGGATTTGAAATCACGAGATTATTATATTTACATTTCATTTGTAAAAATATGTATGGATTGTTTTGAACTACCTTTGTTTATTTTAAGTTGCATATTTTCTATTATGTTTGGCATATTAAGTTTACATGTTTTATTCACAATTTATTGGGCAAACTAAATGCATGAGTTTATAATGTGAAATAAAATAAGTTAAGAATCCGAATGACTTGTTGAAACAAAGTATTCTGATCGATCTCCTTCAACTATTGTAATCGGTTGTACGCTAATAGAGGAGACAAATTTTAAATACCACAAACATTTAAAACTTGATTCAATCATGTTGTCTATTCCGTGAACTTTGGATTCAGTGAACAAAATCGCGTGATATGATTGAGGATAATTAATTTTTGGCTGATCAAAGGTGATACTATGAAGACCTATATGTCATATTGTCTCTTAGCCACCAAAGAAAGCCTTAGATAATAAATAGTTTAATCTCTTTTATAACTCAATTGAGAAAAACTATTGAATGATCTTGAATGTTGTGTATCTACATCTCAGGACATGTGATTAGTTATTTAGTTTCTTTAACATGATGAACATGGTTCATGAATTGTGATGAAATAAAAGCTTATGGTATGTATAACCAAATAAGCAAAGTTATCTATTCGGTTCGCACATCACTTGTACAGTTGAGTGAACATGGAACTATAAGTTGAAGTTAATGATTCACTTCATTATTTCGAACTTTAAAGCATAGAAAGAAGGATTTTAAGTAACATTTAGGAATTGAATATCTCAAATAATTTTATTGTCAAAGTTGTAATGTCTTGGCTAGGCTACCAGTGTCGATAACACTAGTTTTGACTCACATGATTTGTCGTGAATATGAGCCAAGTATGGCAATAACTAGAAGGCAGGATAAAGAAGTTATCCGACTCTTGTGTAATGATAAGCGACACATTATAAGAGCACACGGTTTTAAATCCTCCATGAAGGTGGTTGAGATTCTAAACTATTTTTCTTTGCACTTGTAAGGGTAGATATGGATAGCTTCAATGAACCTTGTGCGACAAATAGGTGCGCATTGAAATCAGTATCTATTTTTTTATTTCATGTATGTTATATAAAAAGTGTAACACTTGCATGTAATGTGTTACTCTAAGGCAGGTTAATATGTATTGAGTATGAGAAATATGTTCTATTTCATGTACTGAATATGCCATGTTATAGTAATATCATGTGTTTCGTATGTTACACTCAATATGTCTCATGTATTGTACAAGAAACTATACAAAAGTTGCATGTACAGTGTATGAAATAACATAAATCTTACATGTATTCTGTATGAAAGAACATAACTCTGTATGACATAATCTTAATGTTACATTGACTATTTTATATATAAATTGTGGGTTGAAATTGAACATAATAGACTGAAAAAGGCTTTGAGGTCTACGTCATGCACATTTGATACTGTGTTCAAAAGGCAAATAAAATAATAGATATAAGAATTATCAAGATTAAGGCATCTATGGAACAATCAAAAAACAGAATTCCTCTTTACATGAGAAAATCTCGTTTGTATAGTGACATATTGGGCCGGGTATCACGCGTGGCCTTGGATATTGTTAGACTTGAGGTGTCTCGGTTTAAGAACAAGGAAAACATTGTGGATGAGTCAAATTATAGTTGTTATTATAGATGCACACATGGAATCCGGTGTAGTCACGAGAGATTGACTTAAGCTAAACACTACGGTGGGGAGCATCGGTGTATAATAATTTAATCGCATTACAATTCCCTTTGTGTAACAGAAGATGATCCAGTCGACTTGATTTCCTAATTGATACATTTCATATATCGTATATGATCTGAAAACACTAGTTAAGTACTTTCTATAGCGTGTATGGGATCGCATTTCATATGTTCTCGTGATATAAGCTCCGCTTTTGACATGATTTCTTATGAAAAAGTGATATTCTTACACATGAAACACAGTAAATGAGTATATTATTTCATACACTACATATGATAGAGTTATTATATAGCATATGATGTACACGAGACAATAGTTTTGGATCTTGTGTGGTAGATGAAAGAGTTTCGTGTTTATGAAAGAAAATGAGAGTTTTTGAGTTTATTTATAAAGGGTAAAGTTGACATTATTGGATCAGTTTTACTGTATATAGTTGACCCAATATCAATGGGCCTTTTATGTGCCTTCTTGGCCTTTTCCTTTTACTTCTTCACTCATTTCACTTCATTTCCATTTCTTGCATTCTGAAAGCGTCAAAGGCTAAAGCAACCACTAGGCGTGTAAGCGAACGCCGGGCCGTGGGCTATTCGCGAGCTTGGCCCGTGCTTTGGTTGGTCGATCCGGGCCCCGAACCCACGAGCCCTACCGATCCGTTTATAAGCAGTGGATAGAAGCCAAGGAAGTTTAGCCCCAAGCCGGGCCGGTTCGGCCCACGAGGGGCCCGGCCGGGTTCGATTCGAGGCCCCATGAGGCGGTAATAAACGTTACAGCTATATTAGGCGATGGTAGCGTTTAATCCAATTAACATGGTCTAAATATAGCAAATTAACGTGTAGTAACGTTTAAAGCCATGAGATACATCTAGGAATTAACATGGTAGCGTTAATATAAGCGTTACGCGTTGCTGTGAATACATGCGAGTCTGCGGTTTTAGCGTCAATCTGAGCAGGAAGTGGGCCATAGAAACAACATGACATAAAATTGCAAACCATAAATACTAAATTGTTCAAATACTAAATTGCGAACCATAAATACTAAATTGTTCGAACACCGTACATAACATAAAAATAAAATAAACCATAATTGTTTCAAAGTACATAATAACATAAAACTAAAACACATTCACTCATGTGTTTCTTGGTCGTCAAGCGGTAGGCGGCGGTGAGTGGTCGTGGATACCCTGCGTAAATCCAACCTGCATATCCTACTACTTTGCGGTAAGATGGTCAATCAGACCGCCTATTGATATCTGCCCTCGTACCCTTGATCTCGGTAAGCTTGTTTACTCGTACGGTGTTTAGCATCAACAAAGCTCGTCGGATGTTCCATAGGGAGGACCTGCTTGATCGATGCCACCGAGAAAATCGGGTTGTGGATAGGTTAGTGGCTCCCGAATTTACTTGGTGTCAAATCCCTAATGGCGGCATTGGGGGTGGACACTTGTTAAACTTCCATAGCATCGTCCACTCATGAGGCTCAGGTGCTCGAAAACTTCCCACTTAGAGCATAGAAACACCCTCCTACATATCTGACCTGAGGCGTGGCTTGTTCGATCATACTTTCCAACATATTTGTACCCGTTTGTTGACGCTTCCCATGGTGGAACATTTTGGACATTAACCAACATATGAGATGATCATGCCATATTGATGCGGGAGCTTATTCTTTTGGTAGCTCATATGTTCTATCATCATATGCATTAAATTAGCAAAACACCTCTTAAAGGCGCATTGACAAAAGCATGTATAAATGTAAGCTCCGGCCTTGTATTAGTAGAGCGAAAAGGACCTCTTGAATGACGCTTCCAAACAATCTTTTGAAGGCCGTTCAAATTGTGCCCACTGTTATATGAGATTTCTTAGCCACTACGACCATTGTTAGAATCTCCCTTGATCCTCACTAGTCGGCGGATACTTTTTTGCACCGCCCCTCTTTCTCACGTAATCATAGTATCCATACTGTACAATGCTACAGCTAAATCTTGTTCCGTAAAACTACCACGGACACCATTAACATTATAATGCGCAACCATGCCCCGATTCAAATTAACAACCTTAAGCGAATTATGAAATTGATCGACTATGTCGGGTACCAATTACCAACAAAAGTTGCAATTATATCGAGTTTGTTGTTGATAATAAGTCAAACAAAAATATTACCCGTTACGCCGCCAATTTCCGACGATCAGCGTACAATCCGGCTCTTATATTTTTTGGGGTTTATAACATTATCGCCCCCCGCCATTGGACTGGGACTCGGGCGGTGGTAGTGATGAAGGCGGTGGAGGTTGTTCGGTTTCTCTTTACCGTTCCACCCAGATTTACTTGACCTCTTGCGTACACAGCTTTTCCTTTTCCTCTTTCAACTCTTGGTCCCGTTTTCAAATTGAAGCAATTGAGTAATAATTGAATGTGATTATTGATACTAATTTGAGACAAATTGAGTAAATGAATATGTTAGATATAATAATTGGAGGAGATTTGAGGATTGGATTGAGAGATTTTGGGTTATGGAAGTTTGAACCAGAGGTTATTTGAATTGGTAGCACTAATTGGTTGTTTAGGGGCCATTATAAATTGTAAAACAATAAAAATACAGCAAATAACAAGTTAAAGATAGAGAATACCGAATTCGGAGCAAGCCAAGCTTTCAAGATCGATGAGATTAAGCCGACGAATTGAAATAATGTTTTGACTATGATCAGAATACTTATGATTATACAAAAATTATTTAATTTCTATCAAGAATGCTTATGAATATACAAGGTGCTTTGATTGTGTTTAAGATTGCTTAGGATTTGGCCAGAAAACAAGTTTGTGGTCCTCCCTATTTATAGAGGCCAATAATGGTGGAATGTCAAGACTCTACTTGAGGAATAAGCGTTACCCGCGTCATTATTCTTGCTAACGGATATAAAACTAGCCGTTTAAGAATAAACGTTACCAGGATTCGATCGGGGCGTGGTAATGTTTATTCATAATACTAAACTGTTATGTTCGCAGCGTTAGAAAATATAGCCGGAATTTTAGAGATGGCGTTCGCGTTTGTCCAGGCGTAGTAACGTTGTCTGCATTCTTGTAAGCGTGTTGACGTGGTAGCGTCTAAATTTGTATTACGCTACTTTCCGGCGAACGGCGTCTTGAAGCCGGGCGTCTGCGATACTAATTTAAGCGGGCGGCCCGGCCTTAAGGCGGGGCTTGAACCCGGGCCGGGGAACGTTCGATTCGGCTCATACCGAACCGAACCTGGCCAGCGCGGCCAGGCCACTGCTGCATCTACATAACCCACTACATATATAAATCCTTAAACAAAACAAACCCCAAAATAAATGGGGGACAACAAGAGAAAACGTGGCCGTAAACCTAAACTCCCTTCCCCACCCACCACCACCACCACCACCACCACCACCGTAGACCACCACTCTCGCAGCAGTGGAAGAGCCAAGAAAGTCGCTGAAAATTCGCCGGAACAAAATGGACACTTCATAGATGAGTCGCCAGAGATGGTGGCGGAAGATTCGCCGGAGTTGGTGGAGACGGAGGAGGTGGTGGCGGAGGAGTTGATGCATGTGGGTTCTTCAAGTCGCCGCCGTGGAAGACCCAAGAAAACCCACCAAGTCGCCGGAATCTCACCTCAAGAAAATGGGCACTTTATAATAGAGTCGCCGGAGGCGGAGGTGGCGGCGGAAGACCACCACCCTCCCCGCCGTGGAAGATCCAAAAATCCCACAATCTCGCCGGAAGAAAATGGGCATTTCATAGTTGAATCGCCGGAGATGGTGGCGGAGGAGTTTCCGGAGGTGGTTTTTAAGGTTGCGCCATCCATGGATGCGGTGGTGAAGGTGTTCTGTGTGCATACTGAGCCGAACTTCTCGTTGCCGTGGCAGAGGAAGAGGCAGTATAGTTCGAGTAGTAGCGGGTTTGTTATTGGGGGGCGGCGCGTGCTCACCAACGCTCATTCGGTCGAGCATTTTACGCAGGTTAAGGTGAAAAAGCGCGGTTCGGATACCAAGTATTTGGCTACTGTGCTTGCCATTGGAACTGAATGTGATATTGGTATGTATGGACTTATTTGATATAGTCATGCATTTCAAAATGATTGTCTATTTTTGATTTTTGGAATGGAGTTTTTACTATATGTTTTACTCCCTCGGTTCTTTTTTAGTTGTCGCCCTAGCCATTTGTGGGAAAGAAATGAAGAATTAGTCAAAATGCAGATTAAAAATGTAGAATGACAATTAATTGAAAATATATTATGATATTTGGTGAAAATACGTGAAATGTTAAATGTTGGTCTTTTTAGTTAATTTTTGATAAATTTTCATTGAAATGAAAGTTATGTGGGTTAATAAGATTACACATTTAGTTAATTTTGAGCATTTAAAATTAAATTGGACAACCATTTTGAGATTGAGGGAATATATGTTTGTATTGAATGGGTAGAATTGCTAGAATTAATTGATGATGATAGTTGTATTGGATTTATAAATAGTATAAATGACTTCTTTAGTTATGTATTAAAGAGAGATTTCATGTATAGGCCACAGTTTTTTCCTTCATATATGAGTTTATTATTTGCAGAAATCACTTCTATGTACAAGTATTAACGTTTTTGTTAATTTTGAGCATTCAAAATTGAATGGGACAATTTTTTTGGGATGGAGGGAGTATATGTTTGTATAATGTGGGTATATAATTGCTAGAATTAATTGACGAATGATAGTTTTAGTTTTATTGGATTTACAAAAAGTATAAATGACTCGTCTTTGGTTATATTAAAGACAGATTTTATGTATATGCGACACTTTTTTCCTTCATATATGAGTTTGATATTTGCATAAATCACTTCTATGTGTACATGTATCATTGTTGAGTTTGTTTATTTGAAACTTACTTATATTAACCTAAAACTCGAGAAACTAACTTGAATGCAAATTTATGTTTGGTGGAGATTCTCTCCCTGGTGAAAGAATCTGCAAAGTTGTTCAATTTCTAGACATGCATTCATTTATATTATGAAATGAAGTTTCTGCTATTTTTCTCGAAATTATTTTTCACTTGCAAATGGATTTAGTGACATAAGTTATTCTATTTGTGACGAGATAGCTATGTTGACTGTTGACGATGATGAGTTCTGGGAAGGAGTATCACCTGTTGCATTTGGGGATCTGCCCGCACTCCAAGATGCTGTAACCGTCGTGGGCTATCCTATTGGGGGTGACACAATCTCTGTGACAAGTGGTGTAGTATCACGGATTGAGATTTTATCCTATGTTCATGGATCAACTGAGCTTCTTGGCTTGCAGGTATTCTGATTGCTGAAGAAATTGAGTAGTCAATATGGTTCTTATTGCTAATATCATTCCACTATCTGTTTCTTTGTTTTCTTTTCATCATTTTAGATTGATGCGGCCATCAACTCTGGGAATTCCGGTGGTCCTGCTTTTAATGGTAATGGGAAGTGTGTTGGTATTGCATTTCAGTCTCTTAAACATGATGACGTAGAGAACATCGGCTATGTTATACCCACACCAGTAATTTCCCATTTCATTCAAGATTTCGAGAAGAATGTAGCATATACAGGTATGGTTCTTCCTTGTGACAAGAAGGCACATTGGATCGCCATAGATAACATGTTCAGAGTTTTGTTTTCACTGGAAGTTGATTTTTTTTTTGTTTTCTCGCATCAGGATTTCCTGTACTTGGGATAGAGTGGCAAAAAATGGAAAATCCTGATTTGCGTGTTTCAATGGGCATGGCACCAAACCAGAAAGGTGTTCGCATACGAAGAATTGAACCTACATCACCTGAGTCTCATGTTCTAAAGTCAAATGATGTAATTCTAAGTTTTGATGGTGTCGATATAGCAAATGATGGAACAGGCGAGCCTTATTCCCTCTTTCTTGGCATCGGTGTTTTCTGTTAAAAGAATCTTTTAGTTATTTTCAACATTGTTTGACTGATGTAGATTCTGAACTTTTAGTAATAATATTAATGCAATCTATGGTGTTCGATTAATTTATTTGTGGTAGACTAATTTAAATATGAACTTAAAGGAAGATGCAGAAGGGGAGGGGGTGCGGAGAACTGTGGAAAAAGCTAGTTGAATGTATTACTTTATCTTATTGTCAGGTGGTGAGTGCTTATGTGTTATTGTTTCTTTGGTGTAACAGCAAATTTACTGTAAGTTTTACCTTCCATCTACATTGAATTTTGTTGGTGTGTTATTAGTATCTCTTTGTTTGATTATTTGTGAGTCCTTTGATTGCCAAAATAAAGTGTGGAACTTCTATATAAGATGGTCCATGATGTATTTCTAGTGATTTAATCAAGTGAGGTTTTAAATAGTAGCAGTGATTCGCTTAACCTTCCTTTTCAGTTTCATAATATTTATTACAAAGACTAAAACAACAAATTTCACTATTCGAAAATGTTTTGCTGCTGCCACTTCTCTGAATCTCTTTGATGGTCTTGTTTCCCAGTTCCATTTAGACATGGCGAGCGCATGGGCTTCAGTTATCTTGTTTCTCAAAAGTTTAGTGGGGATAGCGCTATGATCAAAGTTCTACGCAATTCCAAGACAATTTCATTCAACATCAAACTTGACACGCACAAGCGCCTTATACCAGCACATATCAAGGGTCGACCTCCTTCTTACTATATTGTTGGTGGATTTGTCTTCTCAGCTATCACAGTTCCATATTTACGCTCTGAGGTCAGTTTCATTTGATTTATCAATTCCTCAAAATTTATTTTTTGAGTTGTTCTGTTAAGTTCATTCATCTCACTATATTTTGTTCTATTTAGTATGGAAAAGATTATGAGTTTGATGCTCCAGTGAAACTGTTGGAGAAACATCTCCATGGAATGGCACAATCGATTGATGAACAACTTGTCGTTGTTTCTCAGGTTCTGTTTCTTCTCCTGTGGTCTGACTAGCTATTAGTTACTATGCAAAGTTGTTAACGATCCTAGTTAACTTGGTCCTCAATGCTAAATTTTATAGGTTCTTGTGGCCGACATTAACATTGGATATGAAGAGATTGTAAACACGCAGGTTAGAGAGTTGGATCTAATGTTCTGTCACCAGAAACAAATATTACAACTTTCCGAACTAATGTTTATTTTTTGAGTAGGTTATTGCTTTCAATGGAAAACCTTTAAAAAATCTGAAGAGCTTAGCTAGCATGGTGGAGTCTTGTGATGAAGAGTTTCTGAAGTTTGATCTTGAATATGAACAGGTATTTATATATCCCTCTCAGCATTTTTCATTAAATCTTATCTGGAAGATTGCAACTTCTATAATTTAGTTACTGTTTCTATGGCCAAATGGCCAATACAGGTTTTAGTCTAGATAAATTTGTTAGGTCCAAATATAGTCCTTTGATATTATGATTTCCATGCAGTGCAGTCATCTAATTTTGGGTTAACCGAAGTTGTTAAAAAGCCTAAACTACACCAAAAAGTAATTATCATGGAATATAATGAGCGATATGAATGTAGTTAGAGTTAATCCTATTCTAGCCATAACAGGGAAGAACAGTTATTTCTCTCCAGTTATTTGCACCTGATTTGAACAATATGCAATATCCTATCTATTGACCCTATAGTCTGCAAATTCCCCCTTGTAGATTGTTGTTCTCCGGACTAAAACGGCCAAGGCAGCAACTAAAGATATTCTCACAATGCACTGCATCCCTTCAGCCATGTCGGAGGATCTTAGAACATGAAAAGTAAGTGGGAAAATGAAGAACATTTAATACTATACTTTTGTCTACTCCGTACCACTCTTATCTAGATGCAAGGCTTCTTCTAGGTGATACATTGATACATACAGTATGTGTTACACTTAGATATGCACAAAAACATTTTCTTCAGTCCCTTCAGTCAATGATCCCCTTAAGGAATATGTAGGAAATTGTATTCAAATCTGCACCAATTGTATTTTTGAAGATTTCCCTTAAATTGCAATGCATCATGCTGTGGGCAGGACATTCTCATGTGAAGAACTAGTAAACTAAGGAGTTCTTTTTTTAATGGTGAATACTTCCTTCTGAATGCTCATAAAGTTATCGCTGGTGTTTATCTTGATAATGGATTCGAGACAGCAGAAATGGTACTTACAGTATTTTGGAGAACACAGTCATCGTCTTCATATTTCTGACTCTTCATCACTTGTCCTCCCCACATGGTCATAAATTGTTTTTTTTTTTAAAATGCAAGTTGGAGTCACATTTGGACCAACAGAATTTTGATACCATTTGAAATAACCTGTGGTTCACAATCCATGTGTAGAAAGAACACAACACCACATCGGAAGTGGATGGAGCAAGTGAAATCACAACGGGCCTCGTCCTCTCTCACCGAGTAGAAGGTCTGCATTACTCATCAAAAGTGTGTAGAAAGATTTTGGATATGCAAAGTGCAATGGGGTAATTGCATGGTAAAGGGTCAGAATGAGGAGATTGGATCTTCGAAGATATGATCCTTACAATTCTCTCGAGTTTCAGTTTCAATCATTGAGATTTCATTCACATCCGTTGGATTAGAAGGTGTAATTTTTTGTAACATCTCAACTTTCTTGATTTTGTATGCTACTTAAGCGAATTGAATGGAATGAAGCTTGAGAAAATCTTCAACTCGGATTGTGAAAGGAAATGAAATATTTTGAATCTTTGTTCTGTTTTTGGGGATAGGCAAGGAAGGCTCTCCATATCTATGGCTTTCTAATCATTCATCTTCTCGTTTCAGCCTAATTGAACAATGTATTTTTAGCCCCTGCGTATTTAGAATTTTCAACAATAATGTTTAAGAAATTAATAAATTCAGTTTATATGCCCTTTTATCCACCTGAAAAGAGCCCAACATAGTGCTCCCTAAATTCATATGGTTTGTTTTGGATGGATGAATTTGAAGAGAGATGGGGTTTCGGAATGAACGCTCATAACTTGTTTGGTGCGTGGAATAGTTATTTACTTATATAGGGTTTTATCTTTCCCCATGGATTTTCATGTCGTATAAAATAAAATATTTTATATTTTATTATTATAATGAAATATATCAAAATGATGTATTACACTACCTATTTTTATTGTGAAGTAGTAGATAGTGTTTGTCTTCATTTCGTGAAATCATTTCGGAAACAATATTTTTGTTATTATTATAGGGATAAAGTTAAGTCTTGTCGGCCTCCTGTTATGCAGGGAACTTCTTTCAGGCGTTGAGGCGTATTAATATTCTGCATATATTTTATCGGTGAATTTTAGTTTTGTAACTCACGGATCTTAAAACTCGTTTGACAGAAAAACTTGGTTACGTTCCAAAGGACAAACACTAACTACTCATATAAGTAATCATTTCTTCGATAATGCATAGCGGTGTTGTAGAGCTTAGATAGTAGTATAGTTCTCCAGTTGCTACTAAAACAGATTGCTCATATAGAAATGATACTCATTGAAATAGGTATTTTAACTTGGTCTTTAGAAAACTGGGTAATAAATATTTTGCCAATAAATTTTGTATGCATGGGTGATTTTTTTTACTACTTCATGATCACTTGAAGTGCATATAGAGATATTCAGAACTCCTCTATTTGGCCTTTCAAAGTTCTTTGTAATAAAGGAAGCCTTTCAGTATTCACTGGCTCTGTAAGTTGATCCTCCATGTCCTCATTGATGTTCTCAGTTTTCATCTTTCCCCACATTGCAATATAGAAACCAATTATTATTATAACTGCACCAACAACACTAAAATTCCATACAATATGAATATTAGCCGCAACAAGCTAGACAAGTCTTCTTGGATTATTGAAGAATAAATGTAAAACATACCTTCCTAAGTATAACGTCTCATCAAGAAAATAAATCCCCATGAATGCAGCAATTGCTATGGATAATGGATCGAATAATGCTACATAAACTGGACCTTTAAGACGCAATGCCCATGCGTGAACAACAGAGCAAAAACATGATCCAAGGCACCCCTAAGGAACAAAATGTAAAGTCATTCTCATAAATTGAGACGAATCTATTCATTCAATTCATTCGTTTATCTCATAAATAATTTCAACTAAGTTAACATAAGGAAATACATTCGCCCTTATTTATCCTCAAATCGTTGACCCTAAAACCCCGGAATAACGGAAGTACATGTCATTTTTAATTAAATTTTACATCGATTCATCTTGGTAAATAAAAATGAACCACATATAACAGTTAAAAATATTTACACAAATCCATTTCGATTACAATTGTCTAAATTAATTTTTAAATTTTACTATCAACTCAATTCATCCCAATCTAAAGAATTCAACCGCACAATGAATCCTAAGAATTCAATCCATTTTTTAGTTGTCGTTTTAGCAAAAAAAATTTATTTTTTAATTTACTTCGTATAAAGCGTAATAAATAAGCGTTTTTATATTTTGAAGTATTTTTGACTATTTTCTCTTTAAAGTGTAATAAATGATGATATTTGATTGATTGTAATTACATATTTTCCGATACGACTTTTTTGATTACTTTATCTTCATGTCCCAAGGAGTGCAAATAGGCTTAAAACGACAACTGAAAAAATGGAGGGAGTAGTTGAGTAGTTGGGAACGAACAATGTGAGTTCCAAATTGATTGCTACCTTTTTTCAATCCTTTTACCTTTTACTTATTACAAACTAATGTTTGAAAGCTTTTAATGGTGGATATTGGCGTCCACCAAGCTGACCAACAATTAATTTTAACATAAACTATATGATATATATATATATAAAACATTGTTGTCTTTTGGTAGGGCAAAAAATGATATGGTAAAAGGAAACAGCTTTTCTACCAGATGGCGGCGAGGTGGCGTAATCTGCAGAAAGAATGCTACGGCGGTTCAGTACTCTCACTATAAATACCAGTACAAACCCGAGATAAGTAAAAATGCGATCCGCTTGAATGCAATTTCATGTCGTTTATAACTTTAACACATCATCTTGGAAACGTCGTCAGTGTTTGTGATACTTGGGGTGGTCGTACTTTTCAGTCAGAGCGGTAGGGCGGGTTCGCGCCAGCGGAGGAGCAACCTAAATTTGTGAGAGCTACTCGAACCCGATATAAGGAGAAAGAGCAGATTCGGAGTAGGCTCGGGAAGGCTATCTCGGCCGGTGTCAGAAATGAAGCGAAGCCCAATCACGATTTAGTCGAGTTGAATCGTTGTCGATTAGAATTGCTGATCGGTAGAAATAAATTATGCGAAACACTATAAAATGTTTGTTGTATAAGTTGTATAATTCAAATCAAAGTTATATACATTGTCTCAATTAAGATTATAAAAAATATGTTAACTTTGACTATTGAAATCTTAATACCATGAAGGGAGTATTTCTTACAGTATAGATAGCAGAAATTAGTAATGTTGAATCTGTAATTCTCCAAGCACTTGAATTTCTCTCCGCAATAAAGCAAATTAATGCCGATATGATAGTAGCAAATAAGTGCAAGAGGAAGACAACAACTGGTTCTGCCGGGTATGCTCTTACAGTTTGACACTAATAATAAATTCACCATCTTAATAAATATTTACAGATTCATTTATAAAATATTGCAAAAACAAAATAACTTATATATAGAACTTATAAACGTAGACGTAATACTCCATCATTCCTAAACTATCATTTAGTTTTATGATAAGTTACTTTATTCTGAATTCAAATATTCTTTACTAACATGCATGTTGTATAGTAGTTTTGTGAATTGTGAAAGAACATCAAAATACATTATTTATAACCTGTTTTATACTAACATAATAACTTTTATTCAAATAAAAGTTGTGTGTGTCTATCAATCTATTAAATAATCACAAATTTTTTTAATTGGTCATTGCAAAAGTAAACCTATGAACGATATTTTACAGAATATATATATATATATATTAGTAAGCCAAAAATTACCTGAACAATATAAAATAATGATAATAGGAAATTTGCAACGGCAAAAAAGATTCCACCAATCCGCCTAATCACAGTGATCCTGGAAAGATATAGTAAATTGAATTGAGGCTTATTATTGGTAAATAAGATTGGTGAACCTTTGTAAAGAACCACCATGAGTGCTCCTGATATGGCTATTATTGTCCCAATTATTTTTGCCACACTGCTATAGCTTTTGACATTCACCGTTTCCATCCTATTTTGTTAATATCAAATAAAAAATAGTTAGAAATAAGTCACAAACATAAATTCACTATGCGGTTAAGATAAAAAGCATACTTTTGTTTAAATATGATAGATATTATATACTGCATAGTGCATACATAATGCATACATTTGATGTTTGAATGCTTTGCTTATAATTTTGAAACAAAAATTGTATGTGTCACGATTATATATTAATGAATGATTGAATTAGCGATATTGTGGATTAACATGTGTTAAGACATTTGGCCAGTACGAAACCGAAATTTAAATTTAAATATTTATTCTATATTTGTGATGGTAGGGGAGATGTTAAAATTTATAAATTTTCGATTTAAGTCGATGTTGGGGCAATTTTTGTCTAGAGAAAGTTAGGGACTTGTTCGGGAGGTGTACAAGTCGACCTAAGAAATGCCAGAGTAGCGGTTCTGCGGTTAAAGTTTCCAAACGTTTAGTTTCAAAAAGTATCCGTTGGTTGAGCGATCTTTAGTGTTGTCACGTGACTTGTGGTTTACGGCATTTTAAGTGTATTTCTTGTATAACTAACATTAAAGGACTGCGAAACCAATTTGTGAAGACCTTATATAGAAAGCAAAGAAGATAAAGTGAAGCATAACTTTTACGAAAAAAATATTCTTCTTCTTGCTCTAAAAAATACACAAATTTTCTGACTCGTACAAGTAGTATCAACTTTCGAATCTACGTAGCATCGAGAAGAGCATTCTACACGGGAAATAGTTCTTCGAAAAGTTCCCAGGAGAATGATTCAAGAAAGATAGTTATTCTAGATTATTGTATTCTAGTGTTTTGCTGGTTGTACTTCAAGTTTGTAATTAAAGTGTTGTATTGCCCAGAAGATTATAAGCCAAGAATCCATTGTTGTAGTTGTTATTGTCGACCGTTAAATCAGAATCTTGACAAAATGAAACATGTTTGTGATCAATTGGGCGGTTGATGGGAGCAGCTTTGATGGGTGCAAGATCAAATTAAATTAATGGTTCTTACAACCATTGGATGAACTTCTACATTCTAAACAATTTGGAGCCATGCCTGAATTCGCTCTAGAGATGGATGGCATCAAAAGAAGGCGCCGCAGTTACTATTGCAAAAGAAAGGAAAATGATGAAGTGATGTTTGAGAGGGATCACAATCACGGGTACATTCACTCTCAAAAGGCGGCTCAACAACCACGTATAGGCCAGTAAGAAACAGAGAGAGATTTGGGATGCACTACACAACAAGTGATTTATTAATCGTGAAAAAGGTACCGATCGCTTCATTGTTGTTAATATTTGATCATAAATTTGATCCTAATAAATCTGTGATGGATGAGATTAGTGCACTTGATGTTTATATTGCAAAACTTGCGGAGTTGAATATTGTAGTTCCTGATGCAATACAAGTTGGTGCAATTCTTTGAAAGTTGCCACCATCTTGAAATTCTTATAGTAAAAAGATTAGCCGTTCAGTAGAAACTTTTGCGGTATAACTTGATTGATACTAATATGAAGTTGCGATTGAGAATCATTTCAGGAAAGTGAATCTTGGATGTGAAAAAGCCAAGTATGTTTCTATTGAAACTTCTTCCGGGTTTGGTGAAAAATCCAAACACTTCAAAGGGATGAAGAAAGAGTTTAAAAGATCCTCTAGTCTGAAGAATGATCGCCACTACTTTTTCGTTGTGACAGAAGGACACTACATTCGTGAGTATGCGTGCTTGTTCAAAGGGCAGAGCATATGGCTAAGAATTCAAACAATGCAAGGAGCTTAATCAATCGCGTGATGATGAATCACGAGGCGAGAATTCTATTGTTGCGATGGTCCTTTGAATTCAATATGACAACCGTTGAAGTGCTAGGGATTAGTGGTTGGATTTTGAAGCAACCATTACATGCGTGCAACAACAAAAATTTGTTCAAGACTTACAGTGTAAGTGATGATGAAGAAGATTCTCATGGGCAACAATGCAAGTACTAAATTCCAAAACTAAATGAAGTATTGAAATCTTCTTCCTTAGTGGAAAGAAAGTCAACTTTTAGTTAATGTGTTCTTTATACCTGAACTTAAGAAAAATCGATTCTGTAGTCTCTTTATGTAAGAGTGAGCGAAAGTCACCTTTGAAATCTGATAAAGTTGTGATCACCAAAGGTGGAGTGTTCGTAGGAAAAGGATACTCCACCGGAGGCATGTTCAAATTCTCTATTAATGAAGTTAATGTTTCTGTTTACTTGATCTATTCTTTTAATACTTGGCATGCTAGACTTGGTCATATTAATAAGAAATATGTTTCATTCATATCTAAGCATGATTACTTGAAAGCTAATGGAATGATGATGAAAAGTGTGAAATTTATCTGAAGGCTAAAATGCCTAAGAAACCTTTCAAAAAGGATGAGAGGAAAACTGAGTTGCTTGAAGTTGTGCATTCAGACATTTGTGAGTTAAATGGATTGTATACAAGAAATGGTAAAAGATATTTCACAATCTTTATTGATGACCATTCAAGATATACATATGTCTATCTGCTAAGGAGTAAGGATGAAGTTTTTAAGAAATTCAAAGACTTGAAAAAGATAGTCGAGAATCAAAAAGAGAAGAGGATTAAAATCCTAAGAAGTGATAAAGGTGTGGAGTGTTTCCCTAAGGAGTTTGATGACTTTTGTGCAAACGAAGGCATCATGCATACACCAACAAATAGATCCATATTCTCCACCACAAAATGGTTTATCCGAAAGGAAAAACAGATCCTTAGTTGACATGGTGAATGCAATGCTTTTGAGTTCCAATCTACCAACTAATTTATAGGGAGAAGCTTTGTTAACATCTTGTCATGTATACAATAGGATTTCTTCTAAGAAGTTCAAGGTTTCACCTTATGAACTATGAAATGAGGGTAGAAAATCCAACTTGAAATATTTCAAAGTGTTAGGGTGCATAGCCTATTACAAAAATTTTGATACAAGGTTTAAGTTAGGATCCAAAGGAATAAGGTGTGTCTTTGTAGGGTATGCAGAAAACTCTAAAGCATATAGTCTCCTAAATCTTGGAACTTCCAAGATAGTAGAATCTAATAAGTGGAGTTCTTTGAGGACAAGTTCAGAGATGACCATGTACCTATTGATGTTGGGCCAAGTGAGATAGAACGAAATGACTTAATCGTGGGGGTAAATGTGAACAAGAGAGTTTTGAAGAAGCTTTGGAAAATCGACATAGTCAAAGGACTAGAGTTGAAAAACATCTAGATCCTAACTTTATCTATAAGGTTATCTTAATGGAAGGGGATCAAAACTGTGCACTTAATGTGCAACATGAGGTACCCAAGACCTATGAGGAAGCTATGGCTTCAATAGATGCTGGTTTCTGGAAAGAAGCTATAAATGATGAGATGAACTCCATCATGTCTAATGGTACTTGGAAGATTGTAGACTGGCCTCCAGGTTCTAAACCAATTTGTTGCAAGTGGGTGTTTAAAATCAAGTATAGTGTTGATGGAACTATACTATCCTTCAAGGCACGTCTGGTTGCAAAAGGATTTACTCAGAGAGAAGGCATAGACTATTTTGATACCTATGTTCCGTGCTTAGTTACTTTCCATAAGAATGTTGTTTTTGCTTTAACTCTGCAATTCTATGTAAGGCATCGTTGAAACTAGAAGTATCTGACACTACGCCGCTAAAATGAAAGACCTAGGAGAAGTAGATACTATCTTAGGAATCAAGGTTAAGAGAGATGAAAAAGAGTTTATTCTAAGTCAAACTTCATTTACATTGATAGAATGATTGAGTAAGTTCAAACATCTTGATATAAAGAAAGCTCTTTTACTCATATGATCATTCGAAATTGAAAGAAAATAAAGTAGAGTTGTTGCCCATTTAGAGTATGTAAGTGTCATTGGAAGTTTAATGTATACAACACACTGTACAAGAATTGATATTGCTTTTGTTGTATGTAAATTGTCAAGATTCACTAGTAAGCCAAGTATGGAAGATTGGGAAACATAAAAAGAGTACTCGGATATATGAAAGACATGAGGAAATATGGTCTTCAATATAATGGTTTTCCAGTTGTACTTGAGGAGTATTGTGATGCTAGTTGGCTCACACAAAATATAGACAATAAAGCCATATCAGGGTGGTTGTTTACATTAGGAGGAGGTGTTGTAAGTTGAGAACTGAAGCTAATAGTGATAACACCAGCTCCAAAATGGAATTAGTTTTGATATTCATAAGCGTGCTGACAAGGAAGCGAAGGCTCACGAGACTCTCTGAATGGATATAGCGTTGTGCTTCACAATCAATGAGTCCTATATCCTTGATGCGGCAGTCGGACCCATTATATGGCTTGTGTATAGTAAGGTATATAATGGAAAGTCTAGACATATAAGTATGAGACATGCTTATGTTAGGGAAGTGATCGGAAATGGAGTGGTGACCATGACCTATGTTAAGTCTGGAGATAACTTATCGATCCACTTATTAAGCTTACTGTGAGGAAATGCTACAAGAAACGGCAAGAGAATGGGCTTTGAAAATATCACCATAAGCGTGATGGAGCCCCGATTCGATGTTGGATAACCTCCGTCTCGAATTCAATGGAGGTAACAAAAAAGTCATTTGTTATGTGCTTAGAAGCATATGAGTAGACGGTATATTCGGTGCCCAGTTATATGAGAAGGTTCGATTTGTACTTTTAATGTTGTTAATATATTAGTTCTAACTATAATAAGTAGGGTAGAGTTGAACTTCACCTATGATGATAGAAGGCATTGCCACTTCAATGAAAAAATTGTGATTTTCTTTTTAATGTTCTCTATTTTATGGATCGATATGGGTACGTATATAATAGTCTTTGAGGAGTTGAAGAAGGCTCTTGTGAAAATGGAGTTTGGGCATCACGATGACTACAGTTCTAGTAATTAGGGTTCGAAATTCAATCTTAGGCATGCTTTCCAATCTGCTTTGGGGCTTTGAGTTGTTTGCACTAATTGAAGAGGTTCAAGGTGAGAGCCACACTTAGCATACAAGCTTCATTTTGGCGGAAAGTGGGTCTCCCGAATGAGTAGGGGATTGTTATATATTTGAGACGGTCCCCGGGCTTTATCGTCCGACCTAAGTCTCGGCTTGCCCGGGGCAATTTTTGTCCAAAGAAAGCTAAGGACTTGTTCGGGAGGTGTACAAGTCCCGAAGTGGCAGTTTCTGCAGATTGAAGTTTTCAAACGTTTCATTTCAAAGGTATCTGTTGGTTGGTAATCTTTGGTGTTTAAACAAGTGTCTTAATCGTGTTCTTTACGACTTTAAGACACATTCTAGAGTGTGACTTGGCCTGGCTAACATTAAAGGACTTTTAAAACGAATTTGTGAAGAGACCTTATATAGAAAGCAAAGAAGAGAAAGTGAAACACAACTTTTCTAAAAAAATATTCTCTCTAAAAAATACCCGTGAATTTTTTGCAACTCATACAAGTAGTATCAACCTTTCAAATCCTTATCTTATCCATGAAAAGCATTCCTATACCGGAAATAATTCTTTAGGAAAGTTTCTGGGAGGAACGATTCAAGGAAGTTAGTTATTCTACCATTATTGTATTATAGTGTTTTGTTGGTTGTACTTCAAGTTTTTAATCAAAGTGTTGTATTGTGAAGATTGTAATAAAGATACATTGTTGTAGTTGTTATTTTCCAACATATACAAATAAAAATGTATTAAATAAATATGGGATATTCAAAAGTGAAAAATAAATGTTTGGAGGAGGATTTGAACCATGACCTTCTATATGAAATCATATAGACTTAACCATCTAAGTTATAGAACCTTTTATATAAGATAATTCATTGAATATCCTGAAACTCCCTGAATCCGCCCCTATTTGACAGTCTCATGAGTCATGAGAACAATTGTGCGATTATTAAAATTTAAAACTAGATAATCTTTGAGGGATGGAGATACTATAATATATGATAGAAAATATTTCGAAAGATAGTATTTTTATGTATTTTACTATTAACATGAATACATGATATTTTGTGATTCAAACTAAATCATGTATTGAGTTAAAAAGTTTATTAACTTGGACTAATTCAAAATGATGGTCTTTTTTAATTGGAGATAGTAATAAAATGTTGTATATTAGTTAATTTTTAATTTATTAAAGAGTATGATTATTTCCTTTTAGGAGTGTTATATAATTTTTTTAATTTCAAATTCAACAGTGTGCTTTAAACAGAGTTAATTGTCAATTTCGTATGTGACCGTGTTGCAATTTGCTCCCATCGGTTAATGGTAGTGTTGCATATATCGTTCATGATAGTGCACATACATGATATTGTAATTTGATCCTCACTTGAGCATAACCACTATAATTATTTCCTTCAAAACGAGCCATTGCTTTGAACTAGTTATATGATTTAAATTCGATATGCGAATAGTTAACGATTCCGTCTATTTGTAGGATCAAATTGCAACATCCTCTACGCTATCAAAGACTTAATCTGTAATACTAGACGACCATTAACTAGGATCAAATTATACTTACTGATATCAAATTGACAATTAAATCTCTATAGATATCATCTTTCTTATTAGGGTCTTATAATTGGACCTTTTTGGATTTTGCACATGATGACATTAAAGTTCATTCAAGAAAAAGAACCTGAATAAAATGGCTAGAATGAAGGTAAAAGCAGAGGTGAGGTTGCCAACGGCTGAAGCAAGTGTTGGAGAACTATACTCAAGCCCTATGTAAACACAAATGATAGTCGAAACCCTGAAACACAATAAATAACAAGAATTCAAGATTAATTTGTATGATAAAAATTAAGTCCAACCAGATTTAAATGAGATTGTTTTTTTTTAAAAAAAAAATCACCCAATCCGCTTTTGAAGAAGGGAGTTGGTATACAGTCGCATTGGTATATATATATCAGATCACTTCTTTATACACCGATCTTAAAAAATACTCCCCTATTTCTAAAAAATTATCTACTTTATTTTTTCAAATGGTTAAAAACAAATGTACCCAAGCATCGCTAGATAGAAAATCTTGTAGAGTATGGAAGTGCTGATTCGAGGTAGCCTCATTCTTCTGCAAAATGTAGAAAATTATTAAATCGAGTTAAGTACCGGTTGTTATTCGATACTTCATCTCTAAAAGATTGGCTAAACTAAATTTTCAGGAGTAGATTTTGAAAGAAAATATTTTTATATATCTTAATATCATCATATTTGACAAAAAAATGTCAAATGGTAGCATTTTTAATGAATTTTACTATTAATCAATAAAATTATTGTGATTCAAATTGAAGTTGTGCGTGCTAAGTAAGATAATAATAAAATTAAGTCGATTTCGATAATTAAAACCCAATCTAGACAATGTTTTGGAATGAAGGTAGCATTTAGGAAATTAAGGAAAAACAAAGTGGAGTACCGATAAAAGATGAAAGCAAAGGGTGAAGTAACAACTGTTGCAATAGCATAAGTGTAAACAGTGAAGACATAATTACTAACGCCTCTAGACGATGCAGATTTGAACAATATATTTGACCCTACCAAAGTGCATTGCACTATAATCATCGCTGCAAATGGTAACAATTCCTTGTAAAATAAGTACGTCTCCATTGCCATTTTGTCCAATTTTTTTTGGGTGAAAACCAATGACAAAATTGTGAAAGAAGGAGAGGGGGTAAAGCTTATATACTTCAAAATATTACGCAACATAATAAAAATATATATTTATGGTCAAAATTTAAAAGTAAAATGCTAGAGTAAAATATAAGAAGGGGGATTTTTTTTCCTAATGAATCAACTATTTAAGAATGTCGTAGTATTTAGATAGTTTGCTTTCAGAAAGACATATTTTTTTCTTAATTATAAAATTGATTCGTAATTAATTTTGTGATCGATAAATTATTGGTGTAGTGGTCCACAATTTTAGTATTTAATACACCAACTTAAGGATTAAACATATCTAAGTACTAGTTTGATCATGATAAACTATGTTACTTAATACTTATGTTGTCAAGATAAAAAGTAATTAAGCTTCCTGATTTGGTTATTTGAATTTGGTATAGAACCATTGACTATGATTTCTATATAGTAAAAGAATTAAAGTTCCACCATAGATACTAAAATAAAGAAAATAAAAGTAAATAAATTGGATCATTAGAAACTAAATATGTTCTTAGGATACATGTATAGTTGCATGGATAAATTAAATTATAGACAAAACTAATAATAATAATAATTTTGATGCCCAATTTATTTTGATTAACATTTTTTATTTTCGGATAAAATTTTGGTTATGAGTAATTTGTTAATAAGTAGACAAGAATATAATATTATCAAATATTTTTAAATTTAAATCTATCGATATCAATTTTTAGTTTGTTATAATATTGAATACAAATTAATTTATGATCAAATTTTTAATAAAGAAGTCAAAAATGTTATTTTAAATACATTGAAAGGATAATAATAATAATATCATATATTAAAAGATAAACTACTAATTTCAAATGTAGCCTACTTTTTAAAGAAAGGTACACCAATTTTCATGTGTCAAATTTAGTTAATGCAAATGAACCTTCCATAATTTTAGAAATATACATGGTTCTGCTTTAATAATCCTATGCTTATAATGTGTGTTTCAAGCACATTCTAGAAAAATCTTAGAAAATTACTAATAATTGTCATTTAAAATATATTAATAGAGAATTTTTTTCTATTAATGTAAATTAAACTTCGTCTATTAAAAAATTGTCTTAGATCTTAGAATTCTACATAATACTTCTTTCATTTGAATTAATTGATTATTTGTTATTTTAAAAAGCAACCTACTTTTCAAGGTATAATATATTTGTTTATTTTTATATCTATATAAAAATTATAAAGATAAATAAGATTACATAATCCACACTACACATTAAGTATTATCATGTTTAAATTTGTAATTGATTAGTCCATATTTGTCATGTATTTTAGAGAGTTTATCGTGCTTAAATTGATATATGTAATGTGTTTTTATTATTTTAATTGACAAATATGAAATTTATATTTTGTAGGAATATTTGTTAAAAGCTCTAAATTTTCGGACAAATCAAGGAAAAAGAAATTAATTGAAGAAATCCGAGACAATTAATAAAGATGGAGCTCGGCGAGAGTGGTGTGTCAAAGGACCTTATATGTTGATTAATATAAAAAGAAGTCTTAGCTGTTTTGTTGTTGCGGAATTTATGGACGGCCGAAAGGCCTTGACATATTTTCTAGGTACAAATTTGGCAAGAGTATCAAAACAAAGATTGTAGTGAGTTAATGTCTGAGGGCATTAGTGGGATCAATCAAGAGTTGATTGAGGATCAACCAAGATCGTATGATTGATACGAGTGCATTAATAAGGATCGCTTGGTTTAGGTTGTTAGACCAAGTTAATGGAGGGAGTTAATAGGTGGATCATTAATTGTAAGGAAAGTAACTTATGATTGGATGCAATCGTGGTGATTCTGCGTATTTTGAGGAAGCAATCAATCACGAGATTGATTCTTTGGTTACTTGCCAATAGGAAAGTTTCGGGCCCTTAAGGTATCTCGACTAGCCGTTGAAGATTGAAGATTGTAATCAAGTTGTTGATTGCCAATCAAGGATTCTTTGGTTTGTTCGAGGCGTGATCAAAGGTGGCTGCGTAACTAGCCGTTGGAGGATCTGATATAGAATTGAGAGATTTATACATTTATAAATCGGGTTGTTCCCAACAATTATATGTGTTTGAGTGAAAAAAAGAGTAGGTGCTTGTTGGAGTTATATTGTAGTGAAGTCTAAGTAGTTTGCTTAGGTATTTTTCGGTTGATTGCTTGTACTCGTACTCGGGCTAGGTGTAACGACCGCCCAGTCGAGCGCGAGGTGAGAGTCATTAAAATCGAACCTTGAGTCGCGAGCCGATGGGCGACTCGGTTTAAAATACAATTCGTTTCATCCAAAAATGTGATCACAATTAAGTTTCCCAAATCAAAACGGAGTTTAAAAATTTATAATCCATGTTGATATCGAAGCGACCAGCGCAAATATATACCCATGACATATCCCAAAATAAAGTAATGCAGAAGCGAAATTTCTGACGAGATGATACGTGCGTATCACGAATACAAAATGACTACCAAGCCAGGCTAAGATTTCGAGAGGAAATACCTTGATGGCGGTTAACGACACGTCAAAATGAGGCTGTGAGGATCCTCGGCCACCCGATGCTCACCGAACAATTTCTCCGACAACTCTTGGAACAGTAGCCAACATCGGCTGACACAAATAAAAATGCAGCCCGTAAGCGAAAGGGGTGTAAGCCGCGAGAAGCTTAGTGAAACTTAACACGAGAGAGGGGTGAACTTACCATACGGAGCGAGATAGTCAAAATTTAATAGTCAAATATGAATAATATCACATTATATCCGGGACTATCTAATCGGGTCATCTGATAAGGTTTCGAAGGTCTCCGCATGCGTGTTAAGATATAATAGAAGATTCTCCGATAAAGCCTGTCGCCCCAATTGAAATCCGCAGAGACTGATATCGACTATAAATCTAGTCATCGCTTCTATCTCTAAATACTCTCATTGGAATTATCACCGGCGCCACAATGCATATCTTCGATCCGTCTACTGCGGGGAATGGATCAACCGCTAATAAACACCGCTCTTATACCGAAGTATAAGGCCAAACACATACTATACCGTAGTATAGAGACCCACGTGACAATGCGCACAGCCAAGTGATCAAAAGACTCATACCGCTCTTATGCAGTATAAGGCCAAACCGCGCTATACCGTAGTATAGGGCAGCGACAATGCACACGGCCAAGCGATCAAAGAGAGTCATACGCTCTTATACCGAAGTATAAGGCCAAACCGCCTGTTATACCGTAGTATAGGGCCAATAGCGTCACATATCCTGCGAGGAAGGAGAGTCGCTAATCACTAGTAATCCCGACTATAGGGTCGCACGATACTCGAGGCCTCAAACTCATGCATGCTTGAACAACTACTACTGCTCCCCAAACGGTATTCTGGCCTTGGCGGCTAAAACATCCACGCAGTATGAAATCGATCACAGTAAAAGCCAGACAAGACACAAACATATCAAAGTGCGGGCAAGGTGCATAATATAATAGTGCCGTCAAAGGTACTTGGTCGAGAATATAAGTTGGGAGTTCAAGGCATTTACTTACCTCCAGCGATCTTGGTATGCGAGGCACAATCTACCTTAACACAAGCAATTACATGTATATCATTCTGTGAAAATCATATGATGACATGTACATCATTCTCACATAATCACGCCTGATAATATATATATCACCAAAATGAGGTAAGTACGTAAAATAACACCCATTGAGATAAGTACTACTTTCTGCTTAGCTACCCATGAACGCTTCGCGAAGACAATCGAAATGCTTGCCACTTTTCACGATCAACGCCCTAACAAAATACCCGAGAAAGTATGATCAAAACCTATTACTATACGGCGTTCTAGAGGATACATAACCAATTCTTGGGGAACTATTTCTAAATAAAGTATAACTTGGCGGATAAACTATCGAATTATAATCCCGTGAATGGCGACCCAATCGATTCCCGCTAAATTCCATCTTATCACTTTCTCACTACAAAATCAACTTATAAGTCATTCCTAATAATTAATCATCAAGTCCGCAATTAACAATCATACTCCGATAAGCTGACTTGGAAATTCCGCTTTTGACATAACACCGCTTTAATAAATTTTAAATACTTGATTTAACATCATAACAACTATATAATAAGATCGATGTAACCTCACTGCATTGAAGTTTTATAAAATATCCACATAAAGTCAACTGAAAGCCCCAAAAAAGAAAGTCAGCTCGACCATGCGTCTCAACGTCTACAAATCACGAATTCATCACATATATACGTCCTTGAGACGCTGCCAACTAAGATTTATCATAAAATTGATTATGTAAAAAGTCAACTATCTAAAGAAACCCAAGAAATATCTCGAAAGACTTGAAATTTCTTACACATAACTCGAAGAGAATGATGAAGAAGAGAACAATATTCTAAGCGGTTTTTTTGAAGGATTAGCGACGGTGAAGAGAAATGGAAAAAATGTTCAAGGGTGGGGGAAGAGGGAGTATCTACGCCCAAAAATGGAACAAGATGCAAATGGTGAAGTGTTTGATGATGTGGAGGATAAGCTTGCAAAGATATTTATAAAAATTCGAGTCCCGATTCGGTTTCGGTTAGGCTAAAAACATAGGTACTTAAATCTCCTGAGCCGTTTGAAGGCCAGGAATTCTTCCACGTAGCAAAGCACTACCAGAGTATAAATGAAATTCGGCTAAAAAATTTTACGAAATAATATCATCATCGAAAAAAAAAAATTATACTATTCCGGGTCCAACCGCCAGGCCGAATTTTTTTTTATTATGTGGGTTATTACACAGGCTGCGCATATAGTGGAATCTGGGGTGAAATCCACTGGAGCGATACGCTCTGACGGGGCCAGTTTCGGCCCAACTGTATAAAACTTTTTGTGTCTTTTACTTTCTGTATTATTATTACTTGAGTTAGCTTAGTGTTACTCATTATAGTAACATTTGAGATAAAAAATTGTGCGAGGCAAGGGAACACAGTCAAAGACTAACATCTTGTGTTCAACGATCATGGCTAGCTCGAGTACTTTTTATGATCTCAGCCAGGACTATTATGCATCTAGAGTCCCTCTGTTCGACAAAATTAATTTTTGGATTTTGGAAAAGGCAAGGGATGAGAGCGATACATCGACTCAGGCGGAGTTTAGTTATTGCGTGTTTGTTGATAAAGGGAGATTATGAAGTGGCCAGAAGGATAGAGACAGAAGAACTATTGATGACATATGGATGATAAGAAGAAAAAGGTTCAACTCGATAAAAAGACGAAATATCATCAGGAGCTCTCTAACTCATTAATTATAAGCCAAGAATCAGGTACATGTGAGACAACCAAGGAGATGTGGGATGTCATTCTGCCAAGCCCTATAGAAGTGCAATTAAAGTCAAGGATAATCGGATTCTCTTCTCAATGAAAAGTAGAACTTTTCTAATGAAAGGATGTGAGGAAATGTTATTTATATGATATGACTTTGAATTGGGAAACTCATCAACGAACTCAGAAGCCTTGGCAAACATTACACACTTGTGGAAGTGTGTAACGAGGTACTGATGTACTTCCCTAAAACTACAAGTTCTCGTGGAATCTGATAGTTTTGCCTACTGCTTGATAATCTCGAAATCTAAATGAAGTAACTCTTGCGAGGACTTAATCGGAAGGTTGTCTATAGGAGATAGAGGGTAAAACAAAGTACGCAAGTCGAAGAAGGTTAATAAAGGGAAGAAACATTACCCTAAATGTTGTTAAAGAGAGTCTAATAAAGAATATTTAGTCTGGCATGATCAAGAGAAATCTTAGGCTTTTAGAGGAGCAATGATCAACAAAGGCACAAGAGCGGGAGGGACACATAGAATGCTTTATAAGTGTCAACAAAAGGTACATTATAGATCGGAATGCATAGAAGGAAAGAGATATGAGGAAAATAAGGACTTTTGTCTAACTGCTGGTAATGAGCAAAGAAGAGTGGAATGGTTTTCTAGGCAGGTGGGTGGTCGGAGCCAGCGTGACCGGGGACAAGATCTTGTTCTCTAACATAACCCGGCTGTGATGATGGATCGATCACTTTTGGAGACTACGGAAGAGAAGAAAAATCATTAGTAAAAGAGCGGTTAGAGTGAATTGAAGGTGATTATTAGTAATGTGAGCTTGTGGAAGGACTAAACTTTAAGCTTTGGTGAGGCATTAATTGACTCTGTGATAAAGGATAAAAAATTCGACTTCTTCTGAGACTTCATGCAAGCGTGGGGAGGAGCTCAAGGAAACTACGAGGTAGCTACTCGAGAGAGGGAATATGTATGTGTTCAAGCGACACCAAGAAAAAATTTAAACCCATTTAAGTAGTAGTGACCGTTGATTGTGTGGCATAGAAGGATGGGACAAGGCGTAGCTATCCACCCAATTTCAAAGGCTTTGCTCACAATTCACAGTAAGAGAGGACTTTAAAAGATAAGTTTGTTAAAGATCAAGTGTGTAAGGATACATCAATTGGGAAAAGCAAACTAGGTCTACCTTCAAATCCAAAAATGAAGTTTCCACCACTCGAGTTCTAGAACTATTACACATGGATCTATTCAGTCCAATAAATGTTGCAACCTGAAAGGAAAGAAGTATACCTTTGTTGTGGTGGATGACTATTCACAGTTTTCTTTGGGTTTTCTTCTTAAGTCATAAGGATGAAACTTCGGGAATTTGAGAAGGCGTGTCAGCGAGTTCGAGAATGAGCAAGGTCGAGATATCAAAGATCGGGGAGTGACTAGGGAATATAATTTTTTTGGAGAGTTTGAGAGTTTGCAACAACCATGGAATCAAACCACGAGTTATCTGCGGCTAGAACACCTCGGCGGAATGGAGTTGCGAGAAAGGAGAAAGCTTGAGAACAACACAAGAAATGGGAAGATCCGTCTTGCAGATAGAAGGGCTTCAAAGTTTCCGGGAGAAGTTGTGAATCTTGCTTGCCATGTATCAAATGAGTAATCCTGTCAGGGCCTATGCTTGGAAAAATATCATATAACATTATGTTAAGGTACAGCTCTAACATTTCCTTATTTAGAGTCTTTGGATACGTATGTTTTTGTTTTTTGAATCCGAGGAAGAAAGAAATTTGAACCAAGATTTGATGAAGGATTGGCCAGGTGGGCTACTCGAGGTGGCCAGAGCCCTCTGAGTTTTTCAACAAGAGAACCGGCAAAGTCGTTGAATCCATAAAATGTTATATGTGATGAAAAAAGGGCACTATCTGACCTACAGATGACGATGAAGAGGCCGCTTTAGATAACTTCGAAGATCTGAGGTAGCTCGGAATCGAGCTCGAGAGGAACCCAAAGAATCGAGACTTCATGCCAAAAGCACGGAAACACTAGTCGTTTCATCCATTTGGATGTAGTAATTGGAAGTGTGAATGATGGACTCAAAACAAGAGCTCGTGCAGTGAAGCGATGGCAAATCACGGCATTCGTTTCTCTTATTGAACCAAAGGAGAATATCAGGAAGCACATGAGATTCACAGTAGGATAAATTCGATGCCGATTAGGAAATCCTCAATTTAGAAAGAAGCGATATTTGGGATCTTGTCAAGGCCGTGAAACTATCACATGGATTTGGCACAAAGTGGGTTTCGGGGAATAAACTCAATGAAGATGAGAGCCTTTTTGAGAAGAGCGACAAGTCGAGACTTGTAGAGGCGATTTTACTCAAATTGAAGGGGTGGACTTTGATGAGACATTCGCCCGTCGCAAGAATGGAATCCTCGGGATTCTTATGGCCTTTGCATGCATTCGCGGGTCTGAGTTGTATCGGAAATGGATGTGGCTTTCTTAAATGGGAAACTACAAGAAGAGGTGTATGTTGAACAACCACCCGGTATTTGAAGATCAAATCATCGACCATGTGTGAACTTAAAAAGGCTCTTTATGATCTCGAGCAAGCTTCGCGAGCATGGTATGACAAACTTAAGCGGCTACCTCGGTTCAAATAGGCTATAAGCGAGGTAATGTTGATACTACTTTCTTTTTACTAAATTTGTAAGTCATGATATTATTGTTGTTCAAATATATGTTGATGATATTATATTCGGTGCTACTAATGATTATCTTTGTAAGGAATTTTCAAATATCATGACTTCAAAGTTTGATAGTATGACAAGGGGAGTTATTATTTTTCTTAGGGTTACAAGTGAGACAAAGCGTACATTGGATATTTATACATCCAAAGCAAATACACTAGAAGAAGCTGTTAAAAGCGAGTTGACATGGAAAGAAAATTGCAAGCCAAACAAATCACGCTAGAACATTAAAAAGTAGTTCAACATGGAAAATTCAAGGAAATAAGAACTCCTATTGGTATAGGGTGTGCACTTGAAGAAGATACTTACGAGAGAAGAAAGTTAGTGTGACTTTAGAAAGATGATCGAGGGAATGCCTTTATATCTTCTGACAGAGTAGACCATATATTATGTTTCTTTGTGGGTGTGTATGCAAGATTTCAAGTATGCCAAAATGAATGTCAGCTTAAATTTGCGGAGTTAAGAGGATTTTGAGATACCTCGAAAGGGACTACCGAGGTAGGATTATGGTTCCTGAGGCTGACTGGCCTGGTAGGTTATTCGGAATCGATTATGGAGGATGTAAGCTTGATAGGAAAGTACAATAGGGAAGTGCCACTTTCTAGAGATGCGCCCTTATATCACGGAGTTGCGAGAAGCGAGGAGTATAGTAGATCTTTCAGCCAATTGAGCGAGAATATGTATCGAACTTGACATGTTGTTCTCGGCTTCTATGGATCAAGCGAACTTGTTGGTTTAAATATCACAAGTGATGGAAGGTTCCTACTTATAAAATCTCGGCCGGCCCGGCTGACCTGATATGCCTCTCAAAGAATCCTTTTCTTCACTCTAAGGCAAAATCATGCTCGAGATAAAACACCATTTTTACGAGTTTATGTTAATTTCAAAGAAGATGTGGAACAGGCTTTATTCCCATTTTGAGTTCGAACTGCTAACGTTTCACAAACCTTTGGCAAGAGAAAGGTTTGAGTTCATTCGAAGGAAATTGGGAATCATCTCTCCCTCATCCACGTAACGTTGGTAACCTTCTTTTTGTTGCAACACATTTATTTTATTTATTTTTTGCTTTGATAGTGTGTAGTTAAATTTATGTGGTAATAATCTTTCCTTTGAGTATGTGCTAGGCTGTGTCTCGAGTCCGTGCCTCTACCAGATGGACAAATGTTTATTGCTTGTATTGTAGGGCTTGGTTGTGGAAAGTGCAGGGCTTGGTACATGAGGTAGTATGTGATTCCTCGGTAAGGAAGTTTCGCCGGTATTATGATAGGGCGGTGGTTAAGAATGCTTGAGGCATTCTCTCTGTTTCCTTTTTGTATGGACAAAAGGAGGAGAGTTAGGATTGCTTGAGATTGGTAGTTGGTTCACGTTATGTTAAAGCTAGCTTGGGATTTATGTTGGCTTCTTTGGTTTCTTGTGTTTTAAAATTCTGCGAGGGTTTTGTTTATGTGACCTGAGGTAGTACATAATACCTCAGTCTGATTGTGGGTAAGTGTGTGAATGCTTAAATCAGTCTCTTAATTCTTTTAAAGAATGGCTAACTTGCAGGAAAGGTGTGCTTGGTTGCACATGTTTGATAAGTATGTGGGTTGAGTTGTGTTGATTAGGGTATGTGTCTAGTGCTTTACGTTGTTTTAGTTAAGCGAGATTTGCGGGGAAGTTTGTTAGATAGGGTTTGCTATCACAAATGCACTTGGAGGCCCCCACTCACGGTGTGCAAAGATGGGCGGAGTTGGTGCATGAGTTGAGGGGGAGCACTTTTGGTTTGAATACAACAAGTATGCAATAGGTAATGTGCATGATTGCATTTGAACTCGTTTCAGTTAAAACCTATTATTGCTTTGTCTTGATTATTGGTGTTTGGAAGTAACAAACACAGTGCGCATGAGTTGAGGGGCGAGGCTAAGTGCAACCGAATGTAGTACCACTTTGAGAGTTCTCTGTGAAGACTTCCTAGATGAACTAATGAGTCGTTATCAGGATGGTTTGTCCCATTACAAAAGGGAGAGTTTGTTGACATGTTTTGTAGGTACAAACTGACAAATATCACGATAAAGATTATAGTGAGTTAATGCACAAGAGCGATAATTGAGGATCAAGTAAAGTTGATTGAGGATCAACCAAAGATCGTATGATTGATGAGGTCCATTAATAAGGAAATGCGGCTTGGTTTTAGTTGTTTGACCAAGTTAATGGAGGATTAATGAGTGGAGTCATTAACTATGGAAAGTATCTTATGATTTGAATGCAATCATGGTGATTGCGTGTTTTGATTAGCGCCAAATGAAATTTTCGAGGCTGCTTAAGGTATCTCGACTAGCCATTGAAGATTGAAGATTGCAATCAAAGAGTTATTGATTGACAATCAGGATTCTTGGTTTAGTCGGGCATGATCAAGGTGGCTAAATGTAGCCATTGGAGGATGCGAGTATAAATTGAGGCTTTACTCTAGTTTATAGCATCGGTACATTTAACACAATTAATAATATTATTGTTTGAGTGAGAAAAGAATTAGAGTGATTAGCATTCGAAAGAGCGGTATTGTAGTGAGATCTGAAAGTAGCGGAGCAGGTGGAGTCACGGAAGGTGACACACTAAGACATGGCGTAAACTTTCTATGTCTTTTTACTTTACGTATTCTTTGTTGCTTGAGTTAGCTTGAGTGTTACTCATTATATTAACATTTGAGATAACCTGACATACTACTCGGGGATTCTTGGGGCTCAGGCTCGTTTCATAATTCTGAATCGGTTCTTTACGTACTTTTTAATTATGTTTTAATTCAAACCTTGTTAGGGATTTGATGTAAATCAAGTACTTTAGATGCTTTATATTTATTTATGTGTTTTACTTTTGAGTTAATTATAATTCTTGTTTTATTCATTATCCATAATTTTATCTGAGTATTATGATTAAGCCACCATCCGAATGAAATTCATAATAGATCACTTGAATAATTGAATATAAAGTTCTAAAAATGAAAGTGTAGCAGTTGATTGTTGGTTCAATAGAATTTCTTGAGCTTGAGTTTTTAACCTAATTAATTTCGCTAGTGAAATAGAAGATTATTTCAAGCTGGAAACAATCGGGGAACACACGCAAACCCCGAGCAGTAAACTTGAACTTTAGATAAATCGAACCCAAAAATAAGCGATAATTTAGATTGTAAATGTTTAGCAAGATCGTATTGATGAAATCTTTTCACCAATAAACCAAAAATATATATTTTATTTCCTTGCTTCTTGCATTTAATTTTGTTACTTCAAAATCCAATTCTATTTTATATTTCTTTCTAGGATAGTTTAACTAGTTTAATCTATTGCTTCAAATAATCAACTACATGTGGTTCGAACTTTCATTTTATCATTTGTCTGGTGATGCGCTTGCAAGGTTAAATTATAACTCATCATGTTTTTGGCGTTGCTCGGGAATTTAAGTTTATTATTTATTTGATTTTACTAGTTTTTTATTTTTCTTGTCTTTTAATCTTCCAAAAAAAATAATACAAAAAGTATTCATATACATGCTCAAATCTGATCGTTGTCTAATAAAGTTGAATGAGCTTTGTGAGTTGCGGAAACTGACATGTCTAGAGGTGGTTGTTTCAATGGGGAACAATATGTTAATAATGGGCACCCTACTACTAATTCTTTTATCACGGGAAATCAAGTGTGAGACCCGTATTATAATTGTGAACCCTAAACTTATAATTGTACTACCAGCATGAAATCCTTATTATGACGGGAGGAGCATTTGATACACCCCGATGACATAAAGGGATGCGAGGCATCAAAGGTTTATCAAGCTGGGCAGGAGGGAGCAAGAAGAGCTTAGGGCGGGGAACATGAGAGTTTAATCCACAGTACTTAAGGCATGAGGGCATCTTTTACTGCCCAGGGGGGAAAGTATAGAGGCATTGTAGTCACCAGTGGACAAACTATGGAATGTGCGGTTGCGCGATCATAGTGGCGAGTTAGAGAAGAGGTTGACCTACTATAGATTTTTTGAGATGAATGGGGGAATCGTGATTCATGGAGAAAAATAGATGTTGATGTTGAGGAACCGCTTTAGTATATTCCTCAAATTCCTTTTTCAGAAAGGCTCGAAAGGTTCACGATTTATTGATCATACACGTGCTTGATAGTTCTCGGTGAAAAGGACCAGCAGCTACTTGAGAAATTCTTGATCTTGAGCCAAAAGAAGGAGTATCTTTATTCGATTCTTGCTTATCGATAGTTATCGATTTAGATTTGCGTGTACTTTCATGATGGTACGCTATTTGTGTTGAATCTTTGGTTTTACATGATATTTGTGCCTGTCTTGCTATAGAAAATAACGTTCATGTTGTGTGCACTCACGTATATCCGTTTTCTGAAAATAGGGTAGAGTTTGAATCTTTTTATGCTAAAATTGAGTCGGTTGACATGTCAACTTATTTTGAGAAAATTAATGATTCTAGTACGCTTTGATGCTATATAAGCGGGTGGGTTGATATGATCCAATATTTTGTTAAAGAGAATGTAGCATCTCATTTTTTATGCGAGGTATAAAGTTAGGCCTCCTCAACGTGTAAAACTTAAAATAGTTCCTAAATTGGAACTACATAAGTTATTAACATCTAGGAAAATGGCTCGAGTTTGTTGGCTTATGAAGGGGTTGGATATCGTAGTTATGTAATTTGGTAGATAAAAAGTTTAATTTATGTTTATTGCATTTTCATTAGTAGTTTAATATTTTAATTTTTAACGGTATTGTCTAGTTTGTTTTGTTTGAACCATTTGAGGATGTATTATTTGATGTATAATACCCCGAGAGGATAGTGTTTAATTTTTATTATAAGCAAAGTAACGAAAAAAAATTTGAAAAGAGAGGAGAAAATCACGCGGATAGGCTGTCGGATGGTTGGTGTTGCGTTATGTGGTTAAATGTGGATTGGAAGGGAGCTGCATCGTCCTGACAAATGACCCGATCAATCATTTCGAGGGAGTATTTTTTCCTATTTCCATTCCTATTCTTCGTATGCTACTTTATGCTTTAAATATTTTATGTGATGTTGCTTATGGTAGCGTTTTGTGTTGGCTAATGACTATTAATTTACCACTCACTTCACATTTCTGTTTTTGTTATATTGGGACAATGTTAAGTTTAAGTATGGAGGGTGAACTTCAGAATTTTTTCCTTGTTTGATCTTTTTGCTTTGCTTGATGAATGAATGAACATATCTTTTGGTTAAAGTGTTGTGTGCTTATAAGGAACTTTAGTAGGCAAGATGGGGCTTTTGGCTAGAATTGGAGTTTTGTTGAGTCACGCACTTACCTGATTGCCCTAATAAAGTTAGAGGATACCGGAGTTCATGGTTAGTGTGAATTACTATACCGGTGAGTGTTTGGGTCTTATAATGATTTATTCTTTCTATGTGTAATACTTTCATGCCCAGTTACCATTCTTCAGAACTTGCTTTGAATATATCTTCTATCTTTGATTGTGTGTAACATGAGAATGATGAAGGCATTTAGGATATACACCAATTCTTCCAAAAAGCCAACCCAAAAGTTATATCCCTTAGTTAGCCCGTTGAGCCTAAATGTTTAACCTTTTCCTTGTTTACCACATTAAATAACTCCGAGCTTTTGAATTAATTCATCTTCCATGATTGTCGCTACTTGAGGAATGTGTTATCATTAGGATTTCCATGTGCTTTGAAGGAGGAGGTGTTGTTTGTTATGGTTGATACAAAAAAGTAAGTATGGGGGAATAAGAATTGGATTGGAAGATGGTGTACTAGATCCGATACAAAATGAGAAAAATCAAAAGAAAATGGAAAAGAAGATGAAAAAAATGTGTTTTTTGTTACGTTGTTTCAGTTAAGGGTCTAGTAAGTAAAATGAAATGAATAACTATTGATTAGTGGGGTGTGATTGAAAAATAACCTAACGAGTTTATGTGTGTATTCTGATGATGAAATAATGAATCATGTTATATAGTGTTAAATCCTATAGATTCCGTATTTCCTCGAAGTTTAGCTCGAGCTAAATATTTTTTCCCTATCTTATCACCCAGGCAAAATTCTGACCACATAAAAAGACTTTTTGACTTGTGTTATGCATGATAGATGAATTGACGATGTATAATAAAGCTATGATAGAGTGTGTCTTGTATTTGTGGTAGAGAGTAAACACTAGCCAAATATGAGTTATGTGAACAAAGAAAAATAAGAGATATCCACTGATATGAATTGTTTAAATCTGATTAAGTTGGATATTGTGACTGAGCGAGGTTGATGAGACATTTATTCAATTTCGAGTCATCAACCAAATTGAGTTAACTTGTTTTTGATCGTTGACATGGATCTCTTATCGGCTTTAGGCATGTGAATTGATATTCTTTTTAATGTGGATAATTGTTTGATTTAGTTTGCTTGAGGACAAGCAATGGCTTAAGTGTGGGGAATTTGATTAGTCCATATTTGTCATGTATTTTAGGGGAATTTATCGTGCTTAAATTGATATATTTAATGTGTTTTTATTGTTTTAATTGTGATATATTTACATTTATATTTTGTAGCAATATTTGTTGGCTGTGAATTTTTCGGACAAATCAAGGGAAAGAAATTAATTGAAGAAATCCGAGATAATTAATAAAGATGGGCCTCGATCCGAGAATTAATTAGGTCAAGGGCCTTATATGTTGATCAATATAAAAGAAGTCGTAGCCGTTTTGTTGTTGGGGAAATTCTGGACAGCGGAAAGGCCTTAGAGAAACAAAGGCAGCAACATACTACTCAGTTGCGTGGCTTAAATCATTTCATAATTACGTGAATCGGTTAACTGCATGCTTTCTTTTTTTAGTTATGTTTTAATTCAAAACTTGTTGATGATTTTAAGTGTAATCAAATACTTTAGATGCTTTATATTTATTTATGTTTATTTTAAAATTTAATTATAATTGCTTGTGTTATTCATTGTCCATAATTTTGTGTCGATTATTATGATTAACCCACCATCGAATGGAAATTCATAGTAGGAATCTCTTGAATAATTGAATATGAAGTTGAAAAATAGAAGTGTATCAGGCGGTGTGTATTTGGTTCGATAGATTTTGAGCCGGGTTTTTTTAACTTTAATTAATTTCGTAGTAGCCTTAGGAAATTAATTAAGCTAGGCTGTCGGAAAAACATGGCAAAACGTGTGATGGCAAGACTTTAGATAAAATCGAGACCCCAAAGAAATAGCGATAATTTAGATTGTAAATGTTTAAGAATTCATTATTGATGAAATCTTTTCCCAATAAACCAAAAATATATATTTTGCCCATACTTATTTGCATTTAGTTTAGTTATTTCAAAATCAATTCTATTTTTTATATTGCTTTCTAGCATAGTTTAACTAGTTTAATCCAAATTAAATAATCGATTTTACGTGGATTTAGGCCAAAGCTATTAGGGTTAAAGCGGTTCGGTTGAGGATTCGGTTTGGTAAAATTAGAACGAACCTATTTCATCGGTTCTACCGAAATTGAACCTCATCGGTTCGGTTCGATCGGTTCAATCACCATCCCGGTTACATCGGTTCAGTTAGGTTCGGTTAAATTTCGGTTTTTGAGACATTTTGAGTATATCGTCTTGAAGCTCAAAATTAAATTCGTAAACTAGATTTAGCCCTTGTAATTTCAATGAACTTCTTTTTTTAAGATTATTTTCTGATCTACATCACAGATTACCAATACACAATACCATTATTTTTTACATATATTTTGTTCCACATATTATTAGTTTAGAAAGATTTATGTATATTTTATTTCGTTATCTAAATAATGAAGCAAAGTTAAATCTAAATTTAAAAGCCTTTAAAATGTCTGCGTACAAATCTTCTGAAGATCTTGAAAGGATAATAAACAAAAATTGAAAAATCTACACAAAATTTAGAAATCACGGTTCGGTTCGGTTCGATTTATTTCAAAGGCGAGACCTAAATTAGTCGGTTCTCCGGCGTCGAACCTAAATCGATTCGGTTCGATCGGTTCAAAATTTATGTTTTTCGGTTCGGTTCGGTCGGAGCAATACGTAACT